>PVHY01018103.1:0-29970 GCA_004024945.1 Uropsilus gracilis
ATAGTGTGGCATCTCAGTATTGATTTTTTAATAAAAGAGTAGTATCCTGGATTTATGTTAATTGCAAATTACTTTTTTCCCTTTGCAATTTATAATTTTCTGAGTTACCTAATTATTTGGAAATTGCTGGGAAAGGGTAACAACTGGTGCAAAAAGTAAGACTTGGTAATTTTGTAACTAAGATAGGTTTCCCTGTTCCCTTTTAGCAGAGTGAAGTTGAAATGTGTTTAAACTGGATACAAGTTATTCTGAGGGTTTTAACTTTCATCCAGATGTATATTGCATTACATAATATATATAGTCAAGTAACTTATGCATTTGGTCAGTTAATTTTCCAGCGTTCTAACTTTTAAAAAGGATTGCAGAACTACTTTAGAAGTGATTATAGTTCTTTCTGTGCCTGCTGTTTGCATAATCTGTGTTCTTTCTGTGTTTAAGTCGTATGACAGGAGAAGAGGGAAAAGAAGTTATTGCAGAAATTGAGAAAAATCTTCCTCGGCTTTACAAAGTTATAAAGGTATGTTTATTAGGTTGCTTTTTTGTTGGGGAGAGAAATACTACCAGTTAACTGATAAAAATTTTGGATTAAAATAATAACAGTGATAGTGACTGGATTAGCATTTTTAAAAAATAGCTGGGCATGGTGGTGCATGCCTGTAATCCCAGCTACCTGGGAAGCTGAGGCTGGGGATTGCTTGAGTCTGTGGTACCCCGGGCAACGAGAGCCTGCAGTTCCACGGGCAAAAATAGCAAGACCTAGTCGCAAAAAAAAAGAAAAAGAAAAAAAATAAAAATGGTTTGAGTATTTACAATGTATCAAATACTTCCTTAATTTTCCTTACAGGCTTTTCTCCTTAATATTTCATGTCCCTATGAGATTAACCATTGTAGATAAAATTGATTTAATTTTGCCCAAAGTTACCAGTGGTCTTTTAATACCTTCCTTTTATTCTAAAAGCAGTCATCAGAGACTGTTTTCGCTCCCTTAGTAGAATTGTACTTCCAAGTAAATGATTCTATAATATTGTCTTTGGTTCACTTTGTTGGTGATTATCATCTCCACTCACCATCAGTTTTTCCCACTCTTGTCTCCATAAAATGCTATTACTAAGGTTATCTTTTGAGAACCTATGTTCTTGTCCTCACATGAATACATAGTGGTCTTTGTGCCCTTCCTTAATATCTAATTTAATTTTCTTTTTAGATAAAGAGGCTGAATAAAATCTCCAAGGTCCTCTTGAATTATTTTCATGACCTTATTTTTTGTTTTTAAACAAGCACAAATAAAATAGCTTTTTTTATTATGAAAATACATCTTAGTGTGTTTTTCTAAATGTTAAATGTTGAGTCCCTAGCTCTTAATTAGGAGCTGAATAGTAGCTCTCCAAGTCTTAAATGTTTAAGGCTTTGTTTTTTGTCTCTTTTTGGTTGTCTGGACTGGTGATTTTAATGCTCCTGACTGTCATTGAGGCTCTTTTTGTTTGATTAATTGTAGAAAGGATTAACCCAGGTGAGTGTCCATTCATGTATTTGACTACTGGCATTTCCTCTAAGAGCAACAAGTAGCCAAAGATTCTTGAATAACTAACTTAGAAAAAGTATTGAAGATAAATCACTTAAAAAACAGGAATAATATTGGGAAAGCTATGAATTTACAACTAAATGAAGGATTGGGAGATGTTGCAGGACTGTCTTTGATGAATTGGGGCTTCTTTTTTGCTTTAAGATATGTGGAGATGTTCTTGATGTAGGATGTACTTTAACTCTGTTTAGTTTACCCCTTTTCCATGCTGTATTCTCTTTTTATCTACTTAAGATTGCTAATTGGCTATATTAAAAAGTAATTTGAATTTTATCAGCTTTTGCTCACTGAAAATTAATTCATTTATTTTTGCTAATTTTTTTTTTGTTTTGTTTTTCTAGATTCATATTTCTGGTCAGAACTCAGAACTCAGTAGTGCTGCTCTACAGGCTTTGGGGTTTTGCTTATATAATCCCCAAATAGCCTCAGGATTATCAGGTAGTTAAATTTTATTATATCAGTGTTTTTGGAGTTTGAGTATAAATTAATTTACAAGTATGAACTCTTACAGGTTTTGTCTTACAGTTTTGTAATATGTAGGATTTGCTTTTGAGAAAGAAACTTCAGGTTATCTTTATTGGAAGATTTGTTTTCCCCCAGAAATTGTTCTACATTAGAAAGTATCAGTTTGGTCTAAAAGAAAATAAATCTATTTGAAAATGATTACTGTGAAAAAGAAACCTTTTGTCTTTATAAAACATCTGCCTTCAAAGTTATTTGTTTATATGGTCATTTAGATTATAGTGGCATGTGCACTAAGAAATATTGAATTGAAAAGTTCTTTTTCGTAGTAATAAATGGGATAATTTAGAAATAATAGTGAAAGCTGGGACCTGATAATCTCAAATAATCTTAATTATTTTTTTATAGTTTCCCATTGTAAGGAAACCTAGGAAGTGATCTTTAGAACGGGGATATAGGAATTGGGGATAAGTATCTAGGGAAGTTAGAGACCAAGGTATCATATCTAATATGGAAGTTGTGCATTGTAGAGCAGGATACATAGTATATTGATAAAAACCCTGTTGTACAAACCTACTAAGTGATACTTAAGAAAGTACCTGAGTTGCACAAAATATTTAGTGATCTATTACCTTTTTTCTCGGAATTACATCTTCCTATCTAACCCACATAGAGTATTTTGGAAAGAAGTTTAACAACCATGTTGTATCTCTAGTCACAGTCTCAGGATACACCTTTACGTTTTTGACAGTTATTGTTATTTTTCTGTTTGTATACTTTAAGGGAAGTTAACTGTTCTTTATAACTAAGACTGCTTGTTTTCCAGAAACAAATATTGAAGAACTGCTTTCAAAGTTGAATGATATTGTTAAGAGTTCAGACAAAAATGTGCGTACTAGGGCACTCTGGGTGATATCCAAGCAGACGTTTCCCACTGAAGTAATTGGTAAAATAGTGAGTATAGTTTTCAGTATATCTTTGTAACTACATACCAGCCAAAAAATTCTGACTTGTCTGATTCGTTTATTTGGTTCTGTCTTTTAGGTTTCTGGCATAATTGATTCTCTAGAAGTAATACTCGGTAAAGGAGAGATGCACTCTGCTGTTGTTGATTATGAAGCATTAAATGTCATTATAAGGTATATATTTTAATGCTGTGCAAATTGGAAGAGTATTTTCAATAAACTTAAAATTTACTTTATTCAAAGAATGAACTTTGAAAACTTGAATGAGATTTAAGAAAGGAAAGGTAACAAGAAATTAGTAAGTGTACATAAGTTACTAGGTTTCTTGGTTTATATTTACTGATAGTCTTTTTTAAAATCATTTACGTAATGGTCTTTATTTTTAGGACAGTTTTAGATTTATAGAAGGTGCTTAGGAAATTGTCAGACCTTTTTCCCTTCCATAGACATTTGCCCAATTGTTGCATTCCCTGGGAGTTCTCCCTCTACCTTATAGCCTATGAACTTTCATTTTGATCTTCTTGTGTTCTTCATTTCCCTGATTATTCCCTCCCCCTGCTTGCCCCTGTTCTATTAGCTTATTTTGACTTTTTCTTGGCTTGTTGTTCCTGTATCCCATCTATAGGTGAGATCATGTGGTTTCTGTGATAGTCTTAAAGTCTTGATCATACAGTTATTGCTACGTAGTAATTATCTCTTAAAGCTTTTTCAAGATTGGGTTTTTTTCCTCAGAGATTAGGTCTGTCTGTGTTGCCCTGGATAGTCCCGAGCCCTTGGACTCAAGTGATCCCTAGCCTCAGCCTCTCAGGAAGTTGTGATTATAGGTGCCTGCCACCACACCTGACTTTTTTTGTTGTTGTTGTTTTTTAAGACTAGGTCTCACGATATTGCTTGAGGTCGTCTCGAACCCATGTACTCAAGTGATTCCTAGCCTCACCCTCCCAAGTAGCTGGGATTATAGGCTCGTGTCACTGCACCTGGTGGCATTTTTCCATATTTTGAAAAATAATTTAGACTCCTAGGTAAGCTACACGTTGAGGTTGGGAAGGCATTAGCAGTGCCTACCAGTAGATAGGCGAACAGGGAAATTCCCTACCTTGTTTTACCTTTCCCTGCCTTTTAACCAACATGCTAACAATGTACAGTCTTTATTGATATGATTTGCCTTATTTTTAATTATTTTAAATGTTTCCTTCAGTTTATTTAAATTTTTATGTGTTCTATTGTTATGATCGATCGCATCTTATCTCTGTTCACTAGTTATCGTCTCATAATAATATGGGAATTTGAATAAAAAAGTGTTACATATCTTTTAGCCTTTTCAGGGGCAAAATATATGTCTTTTTTTAACTATAAAACTCATCTATACATTAGTAAGTAAAAATCTTATATTTATACATAGATGTCTGTGTGCTAAAACACGTACCACACTATACTTTTGTGGACTACTAATTTTCTTGGTAGTTTTGACTAAATGTGATGTCAAGTGAATTTATTCATTGATTTCTCTGTTATAGGCTGATTGAACAAGCTCCAGTTCAAATGGGAGAAGAAGCAGTTAGGTGGGCAAAACTGATTATACCTTTAGTGGTTCATTCGGCCCAAAAGGTACACTTGCGAGGAGCGACCGCTCTAGAGATGGGAATGCCATTGTTGCTTCAGAAACAACAAGAAATTGCATCTATCACAGAGCAGCTTATGACTACTGTAAGTATTATTTTTGATGTTCTGTACCAAACTTAGAGTCCAAAAAAGTTAGAGTACCAAAATTGGTTTCCTTTTCCTAAATTAAAACAAAGAATGACTTATAGTTAAAATATGCATACTGCTCTTATATTCATTAGAAAGAAGTTTTACTTAGATTTAGGCATTTTACCCTGTCCCCAGTGAATGGTGAATTGAAAGGGATTGCAGTTCTAGAAAAAGCAATGAATGAATCAGCACCAGTTTTTGTAGTTGTAGCATAATCCTAGTAGGTAGCAGTTTAATGTACTTAAATAATTGAGTGTGTATAGCCCCTTAAAAGTTATTGTTATGAGTTATAACCTCTTTTCTTGTATCCAATATTTGAGTAACTGGTACATATTGGACATTGTTCTGTGCCCTGTAAATGTAGCAGTAAATAAAAGGAATTTGTGGACCTTATTTTCTAGTGGAGGAATAAGAAGTATAAACTAAGTCAAGGAAGGAGAAATCACAACTGATTGTGTACATGGTTGGTATTCATTGAACACCAGGCCATATATTAGGGGGTGAGAGGAGAAGGTGTTATCAGAGGAACACAGGGTCTTAATCAATAGGACCTTGAGGAACAGTGCATTGTAAATTTAACATTTGGTTTTCACCGTGGCTTCTGTTGAGAACCTAGTGATATATATACGTACTTAGATTTTAAGGAATTGTTCTGCTTGTGCTGAGGTTAGATTCTTAGAAGGGAATGAGGAGCAGGGAAACTAGTTAGGAGATAATTGTAGTAATCCAAGCAGTAAAGGAATCTCTTGTTTATAAAACCTGGGGATTGTTTATTTTTAAAATTCATTTAGTATAGGTTAAAACACTCACTTAAACTCTAGTGATAATGCCTACGGAAGTTTATAGGGGATAGTCTATTGGTAGGGGAAAAAAATGGAATTGATGGGTGGAAGAATGACCAGACATGTTATAGGAAAAGCTTAATAAAATATTATTGATATTTATATTTGAACATTTGCTGTTATACTCAGTTTTGCTATATGCAAGCAGGTTTTCCTAATAAAACATTGGGGAAAGTTACTTGACTGAGATAATTTTGATACTGCATATGTTTTTCCCTATCCAGGAGTCTTCGACAAATATTTTTGGTGTGTTTTTTTTTTTTGCAGAAATTACTTTCAGAACTCCAAAAGCTATTTATGAGTAAAAATGAGACTTATGTATTAAAGTTATGGCCTTTATTTGTCAGACTTCTTGGAAAGGTAAGTTAAAATAAACAGTTAAAATAAACCCTTCAATTTTTACATATTATAGACCTTTCATTTCTTAACTTTTAATATATTAGGATGTAGATTCTCATAATTCATGCATGCCATGTATATAAATTCACCTGCTGATGAAAATTAGCCAAATTAGTATTTGAGATTTGTAGTAAATTGCAGAATATTTAGGTGTCTCAGTATGTAGCTTAACAAAGTTATGCTCTGTTTTTCTACTTCAGTTTTCAGTGATCTTATATGAATTCTCTTTCTGTGATTCATTTAGTGGCACATTTTCACATGCTTTTTCTTAGGGATTTCAGTTTTAAAATATCACCAAGTACCATGTATGATTTTTTAAAAATGATGTGTCATAGGGGGGAGTAAGTAGGTAGTTAGATACTTCTTGAGGCAAGAGTTTTTTTTGCTATTGTTGGCTATTAGTTCAATATTAGTGAGTCAACAATACATATTAAGTTGGGTGCTATTAAACAGACAGTTGTATTTTTGCACAACACAAAAGTTGTGTTTTGATTGGTTGGTAACATTTATTTGTTGATAGATGTTTGCCTTGCTGGATTGTCCTAAAGTGATTTTTTACTCACACTGGATTTTTTTTTTTTTTTGGGGGGGGGGGGGGCAATATAACAGTTCCTTGATGATTTCAGATACATAGGACTAGTGTGTAATATTCAGAAACACCACAGTAAAATTGGTGATTTTCCTGATTGGTTTCTAATGTTCAGTAATAATTATAAGAGTTAGTTGTATGAAAATGTTGTCATGACATTAAGATTATATTTATGCACCTTGTTTTCAGTATTGTGGTAACCGAGGCTTATACAACCAATAAGTAATCTTGCCTTATTGTGTCATCAGGCCCAGTTTTGCCCACATTAACTTAATAATAGTACTCTTGGTAGTAAAACCCAAAGTTGTATACACTGGACATAGGATTCTTACTATACTGTGTATTCACAGGTAGAAATTGACTTTGAATTCACAGTGGAATGCATGGTTCTTCCTGAGGTTTCAGTGCGTTGGCTACTGAGTCTTTAGTATTTAGGTTTTACATCAAACTATCTTCATTAGAGCAGACATGAATAACCATCTTCTTGCATACTTTCTCTTTTTCCTAATTAGATAACTTTTAGTATGTGAGTTTCTTCCCTGGGCATGAACCTTAGGCAGAGTCTTCTCATTTTTGTTTTCTCTCTCTTTTTTTTTCCCCATTGTTTAAAAGTACTTTAAGACCATCACTATATGTCTGGCAGATAAGCAAATACTGATAGGCAGGTACTACTGCTGTGGAGTCTTTCTATTCTCTTTCCCCTTATATTAAGTCTTTCCCTTTGCATTGTTTCAACTTGGATTTAATAGTAGAGCCTATAGCAGACTTCCTGGTCTGCTTTCACGAGCCTCTTGACCTCTTTCTTTTTACGCTGATACAAGATACATTGGTAGCCTTACAGTGCATCATCAGATTGGTTTTATCACATGGTGCCAAACACCTAGTCTCCTTGGTGCTAAGAAACTAAAGTTTGTGTTTTAGAAACTCATGAACCAACTCCACACAAACCACAACAGAAAAACTTGCTTGTTTTTGAATTGTGTTATTTTTTGTTGTTTTTGAGTTATGGGACTTCTTTTTTATATTCAAGATATTATTCTATAAATTGATAGATATGTAATAATCTCCATTTTCAATTAACTTTTCTAAGTGGTATTCTAAGACAAGGGTCCTTTTTTTTTTTTTCCTGTCCTAAAACAGGTTGTATTTGTATTCGTATCTTACTCAAATTGTCTTGGCTCTCAGCATTTCAGTTGTTGTAGGGTCAGATATTTTATGTCCTTGAAAAGGGCTATTAGAATTTTTGTATATATTCTATAGATTGCTTTGAGTGTTTGACACTAAAATCTGGTTGGTTTTCCATTATTAAGGGATTTAAAACGTTTTTTCAGTCATGTTTTGTAGTTTTTCATGTATAAATCTTTCACCTCCTTGATTAGATGAATAGCCTTAGGTTACTTTATTCCTTTATTTTTTTTTTTCCTGTTTGTTTTTTTGAGACTAGGTCTTGCGTTTTTTGCCCGTGGAACTGCAGGTTCATGTTGCCCGGGGTACCAGAGATTCAAGCAATCCCCAGCCTCAGCTTCCCAGGTAGCTGGGATTACAGGCACTGGCCACCACACCCAGCTGTATTTTTTTGGAACTAGGTCTTGCTATGGGCCCCAGATGGGACTGGAACCACGATCCCTAGCCCCCGCCGCTTCATAGGCTGAAGCTTACAGGCACGAGCCATCGTGCCTGGCAGGTTACTTTATTCCTAAGCATTTAATTCTTTTAGGCATTGTTGTAAATGGATTTTCTTTCCAACTATTGAATTCTGGTGTGTGTGTGTGTACAGAAAAGTGATCTTTCATCTATTGATCTTGTGCTTTGCAACAATGTAGAATTTATTAGCTCTAGTAGCTTTCTTAGGACAGACTTTTAGGATTTTTCTTTTTTTTTTTGAGACGAGGTCTCCCTATTTTTTGCACGTGGAACCGCAGGCTGACATTGTCCGTGGTACCACGGACTCAAGCAATCCCCAGCCTCAGCTTCCCAGGTAGCTGGGATTACAGGTGCGTGCCACCATGCCCAGCTCTTTTTTTGGGGACTAGGTCTCCTGTGTTTGCCCCGGGAGGGTCTCGAACTGTGATCCCCAGACCCATCCACGATTCCATAGGCTGTCGTTTACAGGCACGTGCCACTGTGCCCGGCTATCTTTAGGATTTTTAAAGCCAGTTACCTTTGTGGTGTTCAGATTACATGTGGTTTTAGCTTCTTAAGGGTCATGATGTCTTTATGTATTTTGTCTTCGGATTGTTTGACCCTTTTGTTATTTTCCTCTGTGAATCATCTAAATTTGAAAATATTTTCAGTTACCCATTTTCATTAATTATCTCGTTTGTGTTATCAGCAGATATTGCCATACATTTCTTTCCCATGTTCAGAGTTAGCTCCTCAATAAAAAGTTAGCTTTCACTCTTCTTTTTTTTTGGGGGGGGGGACTGGGTCTCGCTATTGTCCTTGGAACCCGCAGGCTCATGTTTCCTGGGGTACCATGGACTCAGGCGATCCCCAGCCTCAGTTTCTAGCTGGGATTACAGGTGCACGCCACTAATCAGCACGCCCAGCTGTATTTGGGATTAGGTCTCGCTGTGCTTCCCCCGTCAGGACTCAAACCGTAATCCCCAGGCCCAGACATCTTTTTTTTTTTTTTTTTTTAATGTAGGTATTATTTTCGTAAAATTTGAGATTTTCTAATTTTCTTTATTATATTAGAGATATTTTACATTAATATATTACCTGCTTCCTAGAGCTCCACCTAGAGCTTTAGTGATTTGGAATTTTAATGTAAACCAGATTCAGTACTTTTTAAAATTTAAATGTCTGACACCAGCCAGGCGCGGTAGCACGCACCTGTAATCCCATCTACTTGGGAGACTGAGGCTAGGAATCATTTGAGTCCATGGGTTCGAGACTATCCCGGGCAACATAGGGAGCCGTAGTCTCAAAATAATAACTGACACTTTACATAACTAACACTGAATTAGGTAAATGATGCTAATAGCCACAATTGTTTCATACGGGTAAATAACTTCCTAATGATTTTTCCTTTTTTAGACTCTGCATCGAAGTGGGAGTTTCATTAATTCTCTGTTGCAGCTGGAAGAATTGGGGTTTCGTAGTGGAGCACCCATGATTAAGAAAATAGCTTTTATTGCTTGGAAGAGTTTGATAGATAATTTTGCATTAAATCCAGGTATAGAAATAGTTTCAATTTTTTATAATTTTATTTAGCATGAAAACAGTTTTCTGAATTTTTGGATTTTATATTGAAATAGCCTACCAAAATTTTAAGGGTATAAATTTGTCTCTAAAAATGAAAATCATAGAGTAGACATTCATTGTCTACATACTAAATTATAAAACCTAAAAAATTGCAAAAACTGAAGAGAGTAACAGTACCATTTGCATTTCTATTAGTATAATCTAACACTTAGCTGAGCTCTTTATATACCTCTCAGTCATTACAACAGATCTCCAGTGTTAAGTATTATAGTTAAAGAGATGACATAATTTATCAAAGGTCACTACCTAATAGATGATAGGAAACAATAGTGATTGCCATGAAATACAAATGATTTCTTTCAGGATCTTTAAAACAGAACCTAGTAGTAGGTTCACATTAATATATAGATTTATTAATATCTATAGGAGAAAGAATACATTAGCCCCAAGTGGGTCATTATGAGAACTTACTTGGGTAGTTAATCTTACTTATAATTGATGCTGTATGTTTACAAGAACAACTGAAAAGTGTTGATTTCTTAGGTGTCTTCCCCTTTTTCTTTTCTTTTTAATGTATTTTGTAAAATGATGAAAATATTTTCATGTTAAAAGGTGTTGGGAAAAGTATATTGCAAGGCACAAGTTTTAATTGGAAAAATCACCTTTTCATATTCAGGCATGTTGAAATAATGTTTGGGGCTGAATGGTCACATCCTGCATGGTTGAATGCTGAAGCATAAAATAGAGGAGTGTAAAATGCTATCTTATTTGAAATAAGACTAAGCTATAGAGTTTATGACAGGTATTAAGAATCAGAGAAATCACTAAGGAATCAGATGCAGAGGCATTTGTTCTGTCTTCTTAAATATGACTTATTTGGAGACTAGGCAGGGAGGAAGACAGTAGAGCCAAGATTAGCTACTTGAATCAGTTATCTTTGACTTCTGGAAATTCCACATCCATTTTATCTTAAGTTTCATTATGCAGAATGGCTCAATGGGAGACTAGGTTACTGAGAAGTCAAAAATTGGGAACTTATGTGGTCTCCCCTGTCCTAAGTGAAAACAGCCCTTTTAACTGAAAAAGAATGGATTATTTGTGTTGAAATTAACAACCTCCATTATAGAATATCATGGAGACTTTCATAAGTAGAAATTCAGAAAAAATTAATTGTTCCATGGCAATCTTACTCCCTTATAGAAATATTTTTTGAAAACTAGATGGAAAAATAGTTGGAAATTCTTTTTATGTTAAGTTACTTGAACACTTATTTTATATAGCCAAGTCACAATGTATAGTACAAACCTCTGGGGTGTGTGTGTGTATGTATGTATGTATGTATGTATTTTTTTTTTTTTTATTTTGAAACTAGGTGTTGCTATTTTTGCCTGTGGAACTGCAGGCTCAAGCAGTCCCCAGCCTCAGTCTCCCAGGTAGCTGGGATTATAGGCGTGTGCCACCACACCTGCCTATTTTTTAGAGATTGGGTCTAGCTATGTTGATCACGGGGTAGTCCCAAACCCGTGTACTCAAGTGAACCCTAGCCTCAGCTTCCCAGATAGCTGGGATTACAGTTGTGCGCCACAATGCCCAGCTAATTTTTTTATCTATTATCTTGCTATAGTTAATGGAAATTGTTGCATGTATGTTCTTAAAGTTTAACCTTTACCTCTTATATGACATTGCCTGTGTTTATTTTAAGAAATACTGTGTAGTGCAAAAAGACTGAAGTTATTAATGCAGCCTTTGAGTTCCATTCATGTGAGAACAGAAACTCTTGCACTAACAAAACTAGAAGTCTGGTGGTATTTACTGATGAGACTTGGACCTCACCTTCCAGCTAATTTTGAACAGGTAATATTACGAATGTTAGCTATCATGCTTTTTGTGTTATTCTCACCTGTTTAATATGTGTAACTTTTGCTGTGTATCAGCAAGATCACAATATATAAGATCATTTTTTCAGACACAAACTTCAGTTTACATCCTCAAAGGAGATTCACCAAGTTGTCCTGGTGTCTTACCAGTAATCCTGTAATTACCAATTCTTACTTTAGAAGTATTATGATTTTTTTAATTAAATAATTTACTTATATATAAATTTCATATCTGTGTAATCCCTGGGTTTCCCACCCTGTCGTGTCCTTCCCCCCCCTCCCCCCCCCGGTTGTGTACTTTGTTTTGGTTGTTAGCTTGCTTCGATTTTTCTTAGTGGCTTTTTGTTTTTGATAACACGGATGTACTTAGAAGAACTCGTATTAGTAGAAACAAGTCAAAAAGGAAAAGACATCAAATGGTTTCACTATTGTATGGAGCATGGGAAAGATAAAGATGAAAGATTTTTGAAAAGGATTGTTCTGCAGTGAGTGTAAGAGCACCATCACTTAGAAATCAGGTATTATAGTGGAAAGATAGAAAGTTGCAACAATTATTGTTTTAGTAATTGTTTATTAGAAGATCCATTCCTTAGCTTATATATTTACATTTCACATTTCATAGTTGAGGAAACATGAATCAATGACAACCTTCTCTGAAAGTCAATTGGGAAAAAAAAAAAACAACTTTGCACTCTCAGAGATAGCTACGTGCCATCCTTATTTCTCTAGAAATCTGCCTGTGTCACTTTTCTTGATTCAGCTGCAGTAAACTTTATAGAAGGCTTCAATCCCCAGGAATAGAATGAATATTCTGACAGTTTGGGATCACAGAGACTTGGCCGGCCATTCCTCTAAGGTTTTGTCAGCACTGGAAGCTATGGTTACGCTTGTCCTCAACAAAGATGTCCTTCCAGCAGAGTTTTTGGGTTATAAATTCCTTTAGATATTGATGTCCTTGATCTCATTTAGAGACACTGCTTTATCTTTTTGTTTTTGCTATTAAATTATCTTTAGTTTATAGCTCTGATACTGTCTTCTTTCTCACTTTTTTATCTTGTGTTGGTTTTTGGGCTGTATTTTGGTTTGTTAGTCCTTGTTATCTATTCTTTGTAACAGGATAGCATTGAGTGTATTCTTACAAAGGAGGACTTAAATATGACTGAATTTTTAGCTTTTTTTTAATTGTTAAAGATATAGAGAAGTTTAAAATTGCGAGAGCATGAACTCATTAAAATTGGTCATTGATAGTAATATGTAGCTGAGATCCTTATTTTTCCATTTTTTATTTTGTTGGATCCTCGTAAACTAAACTTGTATGGTTATTTGACTTATCGGTGGCATAATTTATTCCTTGGCTAGATTTGATGGGTAATGGAGTGATCTCAGAAATGAGCTTGAAGTTGTCTTAGTTCCTTTTTTTTTTTTAAATAGTTGTTAAAGGTGATAAAGTATTTCCTGCATAAAGGGAACATTATAAACATTTGAAAAAGAAAGCATATATAGCATTGTTGAGATAGTTTAATTTCATTTACCTTATACATTGTTGAACTCACTGTATATATAAATTTGTTTTGCTTTTTCTTAGCATTAGCAGTATTTCTTTAGGTTATATGTACTTAAGACAGACAACTGCAGTAAAAATTCTCACTTCTCCAAGTTTGTGTTTTTAACCTTTATATTAAAAATCAGTAGGATTCAGCATATCAAAATAATTGTGACTGCTTAAAGACTAAAAATTTGAGTTATGCAGATTCCAGACAGTTTTACATTTGTTTTTCCACTTACAGGTTTGTGTGCCTCTCATACAAAGCACAATAAGTATTGATCCTAATACTTCACTTCAAAGCACTTCATCTCGTGTAGCTACTTCTCCAGGTTTAAATCCTGTACACAAAGGTAAGGGACTTAAATACGTTCTTTTTTCAAAAAGTGAAGGATTTGCTCAGTGGTGACCAGAACCTCATAATTTTGACTCCTTTATCATAAACTTCATTTTACCTTTGTTCTCCATATGTAATGTTTATTGTTGTAATTGCATTTTTGTGCTTTGAATGATCAACTTTTTCCCACACCATCACCATATATGTGAGGTCCATTGTAAATGGGGAAAATCACCTCTATCCAATAGGAAGAACTTAAGTACTGATTAATACTTGAATGATCTTATGTGTTTTGTATCACTAATCTTGTAAGATTACTTCATTTGAGAAACTTACTTCTAAGGTACGTTTCAATGAAATAAAGCAAAATTTGTTCATTTGGATAGCTAATGTATATTTCCATGACTTTGTTTTATAGGAACTTCACCATATGGATCTCCAGGAACTCCCCGCATGAACCTGAGTTCAAATTTTGGTGGAATGGCCACAATCCCCTCTATTCAACTATTGGGACTTGAAATGTTACTTCACTTTTTATTGGGTCCAGAAGCATTGCATTTTGCTAAACAAAACAAGCTTGTGCTGAGCTTAGGTATTGTATTCAAAATAATTTCAGTTGTTAAAATAGTTAAGAATATACTACATTGTAGTGAGGAGCTGTTTTAATTTCCCATAGCAAAAGACTGATTATGTATCAGTAAATGTAAATCTCTTAAATAGCAAACCCATGCCAGTTATATGAAATGTTATATTTAGAAATTTATAAAGCATGTTTTGCATAATTGTCTTTTTACTCTTTTAGAGCCACTGGAACATCCACTAATCAGCAGCTCCTCTTTTTTTTCTAAACATGCAAGTACTCTCATCTCTGCTGTTCATGATAGCTTTGTTGCAGTTGGAAAAGATGCTTCTGGTAAATATTTGAAAGAAAGTTGTTAATTCCTTAGACTCATGTTTAACAAGAATAGAAAATATTTTATAGTGCCATCAGATTATGGTAAAATATGCTGCAAAAGTTTGGTGTACATAGTGTTATCCCCTTCCTTACTCAAGTTGTCTTTCCTTGGTTTCAATTCTCTGCATTTTCTGTGGTCCAGAATACATTACATACAGTAAAGTATTTTGACAGACCACAGGTCACATAAATTACTAATTACAGTGTGTTTGTATATACTTGTTGATTATTGTTCCTAATTTTGTCAATTTAATTTTATCATAGTTGTGTATATATAAAGAAAGTGTATGTGTAGGGTTCATTCCTAACTGCAGTGTAGTTCCTATGCATAAAGAGGGGAGACTACTATAAATCATTCAACTCTTCGTAGTAACCCATGTTGGTCAACTTTGCTGACAAGGTAATTAGGATTTAGGGAAATAATAACATGCAACGTCACATAGTGTTGGAACTGTGATATAAACCCAGGCTCTGTTGCTCTAGGAATTATTTCTAAATTTCTGTGTTCTATAGCCCTTCAAATAATGAGAAATTTAGGCCGGGCACGGTGGCTCGTGCTTGTAAGCTTCAGCCTATGAAGCGGCCGGGGCCAGGGATCGCGGTTCGAGTCCCGCCTGGGGCCCGTAGTGAGACCTGGTTCCAAAAAAAAACAGCTGGTCTGGTGGTGCACGCCTGTAATCCCAGCTACCTGGGAAGCTGAGGCTGGGGATGGCTTGAGTCCGTGGTACCCCGGGCAACGAGAGCCTGCGGTTCCACAGGCAAAAATAGCGACACCTAGTCTCAAAAAAAAATAAATAAATAAAATAATGAGAAATTTAAGAAGTCAGTTTACTTTTTTATTTGCTAAGAAGTTTTTTTCTTGTGGTTTTCAGGTACCTTTCTGAATCTTCATCTCAGAAGTGATAGATATTTAATATGGAAGTTATAGATCATGAAAAAAAGGGAATTACCCTTAGTTTCATGATGCGGTGTTACTATGTTTTAGTCCTTTTGAACATACATTTCTTTTTCTCTATAAAAACAGTTATGTTTATAAACTAATTACAAGACTGTTATATACAGAATTCTAAAGTATTGCTTAATCTATTTCTTTAGAATAAGGATGAAAGGAGAAGCCTTTATGATTGTGTTTACTTTTAAGTATGCTTTATTTTGTTTGACAGATGTTGTTGTCAGTGCTATTTGGAAGGAACTGATTAGCTTGGTGAAGTCAGTTATTGAATCAGGTAAGTTATAACAGTGATCACATGATAATAGCATTGGGTGAATTATTTAGTTCATATATAAAATTTATCTTAGAATCATTTTTGAAGTCTTGTAACTTCCAAACTAATTCACTGTGAAAAGTATTATAGTAATTAATTTCATAGATTTGATGTATATATCACCACTAAAAGTGCTTAGAAGTACTCTTCTCCTTTTATCCATTAGGTAACAAAAAAGAGAGACCAGGATCTGAAGTTTTGACCATCTTATTAAAGTCTTTGGAAAGTATAGTCAAATCAGAAGTATTTCCTTTATCGAAAACACTGGTAAGTGTTATACCTACATATAAAGGCCATATAATTTTTTTTTGAGACTAGGTCTTGTTATTTTTGCCCAGGGTACACAGACTCATGTGATCCCCAGCCTCAGCTTCCCAGGTAACTGGGATTATAGACGTGCGCCACCATGCCCAGCTAATGTTTTGGAACGAACTAGGTCTCGCTACTTTTCCCCAGCGGGACTCAAACCGCCATAGATCCCTGGTCCTGCCGCAGCTTCCTAGGCTGCCGCTTACAGGCATGCACCACAGTGCCCAGCCTTTAAAAGCCATATTCTGAAGTTGAATTTTATGTTGAAGATACTTATCCGTGTCTGGGTTTAGGAAGATATTTCATACCAAGTACTAGCAGTTTAAACCTATACTTAATGTTACTCTATTGACTTTAGAATTCGAAACCTCGTTCAAGTAAATGAATATAATAAGGGCAACCAAATTTTTTTCTAGTGATAAAAAATAGGTGATGCAGAGAAAATGGGTTAAAGAACATGAAATGTGAGGTGAAGAAATGCAGATGAACACTAATTTTATAACAATTACTGAGCAACACTTAAAGTTCTCTATAGTATGCCTTTGTTTAATTCTCTGTAAAAAAGTGTGAACTAGATATAATCTCCCAAAATAAGCTGCAGATAATAGAAGTGAAGTATTCCATTGCTTATTCATTCTGAATCCCTTATGTACTATGAAGATAAAAGTTCTGTTGGAGTTCATAGTAAAAGACTGGGACAGACTAGGTTGGCTAAAGTTCAGCTATAAATGAGTGAACTTGAATGATTTATTTGCTTTGAGTCTTGTGAAGAAGGAATGTGGCAATAGTTCATGATTAAATGAGTAAAAACACTTGGAACTTCAGATGAAAAACCAAATGAATAAATGTGAATACCCTTAGTTTCTGTTTCTAGTGAGAATATATTTTCATTAACATTACTCTTTGTCATGTCATTGTGTCCCAAGTTACACAGTTCAAGTTAATACCAGTACTTTTGTGTAGCAGTTTTATAGACTGTCAGAATTGAGGGGCATGGCAGTTTTTTTTAACAGTCCTAACACTTGCTTCTGACCCTCCTAATTACATAAGTCTTAAGTAGAATAAGTCATAAGTAGAATTTCTTATGGTATAAAAGGAAAGAAACAGAACATTCCTTTTTTTTTTTTTTTTGGGAGGCTAGGTCTTGGCTGTTTTTTCCTGTGGAACTGCAGGCTCATGTTGCCCGTGGTACCATGGACTGAAGTAATTCCCAGCCTCAGCTTCCTAGGTAGCTAGGATTATAGGCGCGTACTACCATGCCCAGCTGTTTTTTGCAGGGGGGACTAGCTTTTGCTGTGTTGCCATGGGCGCGACTAGAACCTCCATCCCCAGACCCAGCCATAACTCCATATGCTGTTGCTTACAGGCATGCGCCACCATGCCCGGCTCTTAAGAAACAATCTCAAGGGCCGTTACCAGTTAAACGTTTGAGAGTTTATTTGAAAATTCTAGCAATGGGGTGGAGATAATTTGCATACCCTTGACCGAATATTCGGGAAAGACTATCCTCTTCAGCTGAGTTCACAACCTCAGGAGAAATGCACATGCAGCAGTAAGGAAGGAAAGAGATGTATATCTATGTCTCTGAGCTCACCAGTTCAGCCAAATCAACCCTGGTCATCAGTGGGGTGTGACAGGTGTTGCAGCTTTAGCTCCCTCATATCTAACAGGAATATGTTCAAATAAACTGCACATCATAATTGCAGTTAAGGTCTGTGTGTGTATATATAATTTATATATACAAATATATTTTATATGTCTAATTTATATATAATATATATAGATACATAAAATTTGAAAACTCCCTAACAAAATTGAATGAAGGCCAGTTCCAGAGTATCACAGTAACACCAGTGATACAAAATAATATATAATACATGCATGTGCAGTTATATAAGACATTTAAGAAACTTGTTTTCAGTGGACTTATATCTGGAAATTTGGAAGATGTAGAAAAACTCTGAACTGATAGCACTGATTAACCTTGGAAATGATGGATTTTGTCACTGTAATTATCTTCCTGTCATTAACTTAAGTCTAATGCCAATATATTCACAATAGGTAAACATTACTGTATTTGAAATTTCTTAACTGAGAATATACTTATAACGAATTTTACTTGCAATAAAATAGTTACTGCTACTACATTTTTACAAAGTAGATTGCTGTTTTTATGATTTATGTACAATAAAACTTTTTCTTTTTTAGGTTCTCATGGAAATTACAATTAAAGGACTTCCTGAGAAAGTATTAGGTTCACCAGCATATCAGGTTGCTAATATGGATATTCTTAATGCAAGTATCTTACATGTAGTGATTTGGTTAAAATTAACTAGAAAAAGTTCCATGAGAGTTCACTAATGAAACTTAAAAGATCATAAAACTTAAGTGTGTTGAATTTAGATATGTTCTTTATTTTAACGGAACACATTGGTAAGAATAATGAATTAATGGAACTTTTATTTATTTATTTATTTATTTATTTTTGGATTCAAACAAGGGATCCTGGAAAGAAAGTTTTCTATGCTTATATACAAGATTGTTCTGTGTACTGTTAATAAAACCTGGAAGCTTAGTAATAGTGATTTAATCATGTGAAAAGTACAGTTGTAGGGTATAGACAAATGTTTTAAATAAGTTCATTTCTAATTTAAGTTAATTTTTATTTCTGTAGTCTTTTAACATTCCCCAATTGCTTCTCTACATGAAACATCAATGACTTTTGTATGTGCTTTATGGAAATGCATCTGCTATCACTTTTATCAGCTATTGCTATCAAATACTAAGTTTCTGAAACGTAAAGTAATTAGATTTCACATAATTGATGTAGAAAATAAGTGGTACAAGACGTAATTTTTTTGGTAGCAAAAATATTAACTACAATCTTCCATCTTTCTTCAGGGAACTCCTGCATTATTCTTAATTCAATTAATTTTCAACAATAATCTCTTGGAATGTGGTGTAGAAGATCAAAGGTATTTAAACTGAAACTATTTTATATATGTACTATAAAAGTTAAAAAATTTCATCAGAGATCAGGGGTTGATAATTTCTTGGCATTTAATTTTAAACTTTTCTTATGTGTAATTTATTTTGACAGTTTAGGTTAATGCATGGTTCAAATTTGTTTTTTCAGGTTTTTTCTCAATCTGGAAGAACTTGTAGGCTGTGTTCTTTCTGGTCCAACTTCACCACTAGCTTTTAGTGGCTCTGTTTTAAGTGTTATTAATCAAAATGCAAAGCAGTTGGTAAACAAGGAGCATCTCTGGAGAATGTGGAGTATTATAGTCACACCATTAACTGAATTAGTCAATCAGGTATGACACATATGCTGCGTATGTGCATGTTTCTCTCAAAATATAAGGAATATTTCCCTTTTTTCTTAGAGTGAAAGGAAAAATAAATAAGTTTTAATTTGAACAGGAAATTAAAGATTTTTTTTTCTTGTGACTTGGTTAATTTTCTCATTAGATTGATTGATTGTGTTTCCATTGCATTTTCTACCTCATTGTTCAGGAAAGCATGTTGTATGGGAACTAATTAGTGCCATTTTCTGCAATAATGATTATAACACATAAGATATAAATTCTCATTTATATGGTTTTTTTTCAGTGAGTAGGGAATAGTAATTGGTCATCTTGATTGGACTATATAGGATCCTCATGGTCAAAACATGTTGGTGACTACCTCAAAGCCACATTTTAGTCCTTGCACCAGTAATTTTTTGAGAATTGACTCTTATACTTATGAATTGACTTATGAAAGTGGCAAAATTGATAAGGTATAAAGTGCAAGTTTTTTGATATTGATATATATATATTTTTATATATATATATAAATTTCACAATATTGTAATCTCCGGGGTTTACCCCCCCCCCCTACTCACCCCCACCCACCTTTCCCTCCTGCTCAAAGTTGTGCTCTTCAGTTTGGTGCTTAGCTTATTTTGACTTTTCCTCGTCTTATTTATTTTTTCACTGTATCCCATACATTTGGTTTCTGTCTTTTTCTTGACTTGTTTCTGCTAATATGATTCCTTCTAAGTACATCCATGTTGTTATAAAATCGTCAAATTTGTCATTTTGCAAGTTTTTTTGATATTAATGGCTTCTCAGCTGCTTTATCAATCTTTAAATGAAACTTTTACCTGAGAAATAATTCTTTAACTCTGGAATAAAGTGAAAACTCCAAAGAATTGATGTGTTAGTACAATAAGCTTTATTTTGCTTCTAAGCTACCGTGTTGTTGAACATATTCTCTTGGAAGGAAAATTGATATGTTGATACAATAATCTTTATTTTGCTTCTAATGTAGAATGTCATTGAGCATATTCTCCTGGAAGGAAATTAAATATTTCTGAAATAGTTCTTGCTTAAATGCTACCTTTTACATAGGTTAGAAGGTTAATAACCTCTGGAATTCTTTAGGACTTAAGCACACTGTATTACTTTTCCAGACTTACTGTAGCAAATTACCACACACTGGCGGCATATAACACTATGAATTCCCTCTAACTCTGGAGGCCAAAAACCCAAAGTCAGTCTCTTGGTGGGATTGGTTTCTTGTGGAGTTCTGTGAGTGAATCTATTTCATACCTGTCTCTTAACTTGATGTTTTCTACTTTATAGATGGATCACTCCAATCTCAGCCTCCATTTTCCTCACATGGCATTCTTCCTTATGTCTCTTTTGTCTGGGCAAATCCCCTTTTCTTAAAAACATGTTGGTCTTCTTATCTATGATGTTTTCATTATTATCTGATTTTATCTGCAAAGATCGTAATTCCAAATAATTATTATCAATTGCAATTACCAGGAGTTAGGAGTTCACCATCTCTTGGACATCTCAATAATGGAGGATACACTTCTGTTCTATATAGAGTAAGATATTAATATTTATTACTAGGATTAGATGGTAATTTGACTTCATTATTTTTCTTGTTTCAGACCAATGAAGTGAATCAAGGTGATGCCTTAGAACATAATTTTAGTGCCATCTACGGTGCATTGACTTTACCAATAAATTATATTTTTTCAGTACAGAAATTTCCAGTGGTAAGACATTATCAAGTTTTTGCTTAAGGGATTTACGTTTCGCCAAAAATGTTATTTCATCCCTTTCCTAATAAACTATAGTAATTATCCCGAAAATGAGACAAGCTTTTATTAGTTTAGGTTACAGGAAAGTAAAGTAGGGAAGACAAATTCCTGTTGACCTTTAATCATTGCTCGCATAGTGCAGTAGCATTATTCAATTAGAACTTTAATGAGAGCCAAGGACTGCAAACTTTTACCTTACATTTGTAATTTCTTAAACTCTACATTTGCTTTCCAAATGTTAAAAAGACAGGTATTCTACTGGGTGTTTAAAATGTAGGTAGATTTTTCAGAAATTTCTTTTTTTTTTTTTTTCATTGCTAGGGCACTATGAGGACATTGCTTAGAACTTGGTCAGAACTGTATAGAGCGTTTGCCCGGTGTGCAGCTTTGGTGGCAACAGCAGAGGAGAATTTATGTTGTGAGGAACTTTGTTCCAAGATAATATCCAATTTGGAAGCTGAAGACCTTGAGGTGAGTTTGTATCCATACTGATCTTTGTATTCCATTCAAGTAAATTGAAATGGCATTATGAACTATCACTTACTAATATTTTTAATTTAAAAGTGACAAACTTAATACATTAGATTAGTTAAAACTTTTTAAAAACAGTGTCTGGACTCTAACCTATGTTTCCAGGAAGGACAGTTGTCTTCTGTCTTGTGTCTTCTGCTGTATTGTGTACCTGCTTGAGCCTGTGCCATAGATTAACAGTAAAAGAAATTGCTTTCCGTACCTTTTCATGTCTGTCAGATCTTTAAAGTGAATTCTTTGGAAAGTATGGCCTTAAAGGTATAATTTCATTTTTACGTTTGTCTCAGAATAACAGCTAGATGGATAGGTGTCATTATCGACAAAAAAATCTTTGTATTTGCACACAAAAAATCACGTATTGATGCATATATGTGTTATATGTGGTTTTCTTGCCAATTGAATTCACTTGTGTTTATTACTTGGAAATGGGCTTTTTCATGTGAAAGGTGAGTATCTAGCTCTTGATAGTGACTACCACTGGCCAGAATAATCAATAAGAAACTGGAAAGTAATTTTTAGTTCAGATTTTTAATGCATTCTGTTATTCTTGCTAAAAACACACCTGTAGTTTTATGTTGATTTTGAGATATAATTAAATTGTTTGCAGTTGCTTCCTTCTGGGAATCTTAGTTAAGTAAATTTAATACCAGTCATAGCACTTTATTTCCTTTTTTGTCACTTACCTCAAAATAATCAGTTTCCTTCATTTTGTTACCCTAACTCCCTAAAATTTGAACTTTCTGGCTTGTTCATGTGTAACCATAGCATTTATGTAGCACCTATACAGTGAATTTGTTGAATGCCTTTATAACAGAGAAGGCCTACGTTGTCTTTTTACCTCTCAAATATTTTTATCTTGGTTAGGTTTATATATTTGTTCTCTTTCAGAGAAAATTCAGAATTTGTCAAGTTTTATAAAATACCCTGTTAAAATTTTGCTTGCCATTGGTTTGTTACATTGAATTCTTAGATGAATTTAAAAAATGGTGAATCTTCCAGTCAGAATTACTTATTATATTTGGGTACTTTAATTCTTTTCTCTAATGTTTGTTGACCAGTTTAACTTGTTTTTTTTTTGATTTTTTTGTTGTTGTTGTTAGTTTTAAAGCTATTTCTTAGTTATTTTATTTATTTTGAGGCTAGGTCTTGCTATGTTGCCCAGGAAACTGCAGACTCTTGTTGCCCAGAGTACTCCAGACTCAAAACAATCCCCAGTCTCACCCTCCCAGGTAGCTGGGATTATAGGTGCACACAACCACGCCCAGCTATGTTTGTCTTGCTATGTTGCCCCAGGCTGGTCTCAAACCCATGGACTCAAGCGATTCCCAGTTTCAGCCTCCTGTCCTAGACTGGAATTAAAGCCGTGCGCCACTGTGACTTTTTCAGTTATTTTTTTTTCTTTTTCATTATTCATGTGTGTTTGGTTTAAGGCAAATTAACCAAATATTTACAATTAACAAGAATATTGTGATGTAATTTTGATTTTGCTGATGTAATCTGACGCCTGAGCAATTTCAGAGATGTTTGCTTCTTTTCTTTGTGCTATTTGCTTTTCTGAAAAAAGGTTTTTTCTTTTTTTAATTTATTTTTATTCTTTAAATTACAATTTTGGTAAATGGTTTTTGGGATACTTTCCTCTCTAGCTCCCCCTCCATTCACTCTGACCTCTTTCTTTGTTGTTTGCTAGTCTGTATTAAGTCCATTAGTCTCTTCTTTCCTGTGGCAGTATCCTTTCATTGGGTGAGGGACTGTGTTCTTGGGACCAGGCAAACCATGCTAGTAGGTTTTCAGTGATAACCTTGCATTGGGCAGCCAGTCTATATTTATTTTTGGTCAGTCCATGTTTTCTCATTGCAGGCTGTCATCTCCACTTCCTTCTCTGTTGTTCTGCTGTTCTGCTTACTGTTCTGGTGTCAGGTTTAGGGGGATCTCTCCCCCAGCCATTGTTGGTGAAGAAGTTTCTTTGTGGATTCAGGCATCTTCTGCCTCAGTTTGTAGCTTTGCTGTGGGGCCAATGCCCCCAGTCTTTGACCTTCCTCTTCTATCCCATGGGTTGGGGAGGGGTGCCTTGCTCTCCTAGCAAGGCATCCCTCCAAAATGAGGTCTTGGCTCTTTCAGACCTGGTGAGCACGTAGGTGCTCTTTATGACATCATGTTTCTATAGTTGTTTCTCCATTCTCGCATGTACTGGTTGTCTCGATAGTCCATCTTTTGTGTACATCTCAGGCTTGTGGGTTGGATTTTACCTGGTCCCTCACCCCTTCTATGATGGAGTTTGTGTTGTTTATGTTCTTTCTCTTCCTGCAGATTAGCTGGGGTGAGACTGAAGTGAAAGGGGCATCCCCCCCACCCCCATGCCGGTACCTCACTGCGTGGGGGCAGGGCCTGGGTGGCTGGGCATATGTCCCCAGTCCCCCTTGGGTTAGGGCTGCAGATGACTGTCCGATGCAACCATCCACTGGTGGATGGGACCAAAACCCCACCTGATCTCCCCTCCCGGGCTGTTCACGCACAAGGACCAACCCAGGGGTGGTCACTGCCCTTGCTCCCCACTGGAAAGGGAGCTCCATTAGACCAGTATCCCAGGCAGACAGACAGCCTATGTGGCTGCGTGCTGGCGGGCAGTGCTTAGGGCCCCACCCAGCTCACATATTGGTTCCTCCAGCATGGGGGTGGGGCCCAGATTGACTACATGACTCCCTAGCTCCCCTTGAGCTGGGAGAAACATTCCTCCGTCAATCCGGGCTGCAGATGGCAAACACATGGGCAGAGTGCCCTTTTTTCCGGGTCCCATTTAAGGGGTCCCCAAAGCCTGGCACTGTCCACAGGTCAGATACGTGACAGGAACCCACCTAGCTCTTAGCCCTGAGTCCAGTGAGGGAGGCATGGGAGGAGGGCAGGGCATCCAGGGAGCTGGGAGGCCCAGCTGCTCTAAGGGAGCCAGGCAAAAACCATGGGCAGATTGCCCTTTGGGAGGTGGCTGTGGGCCTATAAAGGCTGGGCTGCCCCAGAGATCTAGACTCCCCCCTTCTCCCAGGAGAGCCTGTGCAGGTTGCCTGCACCCCGTGCTCCCTCCCTGTACCATGGCAGGGTGGAGCCATCCCCACTGCTTTGGTGGGCGGGGGTGGGGGTTTCAGTTATAGCAAATGTTCCCATTCACCACTCTCCTCTCCCCTGCCCCCCTATCTCCCACCACAACACCGACACACAAATCTCATGCTTACTTGGATGCTAGACTACATAAAAATTATTGCTAGCCTGCATTTCCTTGCATTGACTCAGTCTTCAGGATAGCTGTATTGATCACAGTGAATTTTTTTTTTTTTTGAGACTAGGTCTCGCTATTTTTGCCTGTGGAACTGAACTGCAGGCTCTTGTTGCCTGAGGTACCACAGACTCAAGCAATCCCCAGCCTTAGCTTCCCAGGTAGCTGGGATTACAGGCGCATGCCACCATGCCCAGCTGTTTTTTGGGGTCTAGGTCTTGCTATGGGCCCCAGGCAAGACTCGAACCACGATCCCTAGCCCCGGCCACTTCATCGGCTGAAGCTTACAGGCATGAGCCACCGTGCCCAGCCAGATCACAGTGAAATTCTTTTAAAACATTACAGATTTAGTGTTTTACAATTTTTTGAATATATTTTTATTGTGAGATAAGGTTGGAGTTCTTCACTGTCCAGCTTGTTTACTGAGAAAAAATGTATTCTTGAATATATTTTGAAAGTTATGATTTATATTAAGTTCTTAACCAATTTAGGTAGTATAAGAACGATGTCATGTCCATAGTTATATTGTCCTTTTGTCAAATCTTATTTCTGTTTTCTTTGTTGGGTTTGATAAATGACTTTTCTATTTTAAATCTTTCTTTTTTTAATATTCAATTTATTGATCATTACATTAATCCCTCTGACAAATTCTGTCAGAATTATTGTAATATATTAGAAACTTGAAAAAAAGGTGGTTTTTAATTCTTAAATTTTATTTGCCGTTAGCAGTTTTTGTTTGATTTTATTGATTGTTTTCATCTTTTTCAGTAGGCACCTAAGACTTAGTACTACCGTCAGTAATCCTAGAATAGGAATTTTGACTTCTTTGAGACTTGGTCTCGCTAATTTTGCCTGTGAAACCGCAGGCTCACGTTGCCCGGGGTAGACTCAAGCAATCCCCAGCCTCAGCTTCCCAGGTAGCTGGGATTACAGGTGCAAGCCACCATGCCCAGCTATTTTTTGGGGACGAGGTCTCGCTATGTGCCTCCAGCAGGATTCCGATGGCCATCCCTGGCCCCAGCCACGACCTTGTAGGCTGCTAGTTAAACAGGCATGTGCCACCATGCCCTAGCCTGAAGTAGGATTTTCTATATAACATGATTTTTTAATCCTCTGTATTATAACTCTTGGAGCTCTACAGATGCCCATTTCTATGAGACTTTTGATAGTATCTGAATTTGATGTAAATATTAAGTATAAATATGCTGTTTTGACATTTTTGTGTTGTAACTTAATGATACTTTATAAAAAGCACTCTTTTGCCCTTTTTCTTGAATTTTACCACCTTGAATTTAATATATCCATTCCATTTTGAAAATGCCCTTTTTGAACAACAAACAACTTGGATGCAGGCCAGTATGCAGAAAATTGTATGCAATTGTGCATTTTAACAGGTTATTGTTATGAAATTCTTGTGTAGCTATTACAAGTGACCAGACATAGTAAACATTATAGAAACTTGCCCTGTATATTTTGAATCATAGTGATCTCTAGAAATTGATTTGTCTAATAATCATTTCTGTGCCTTTTTTAAAAAACTAAATACACAGGTACTATATGCATTTGTTTAGCATTTCCTTCTTGACTATATTAGTAAAGTTACACTGTGTGTCTTTTTTGGAGCCAGTTGGAACATTTATCCATTCTATGTTTTGTTGAGTTCATTCATTTTCATGTCATTATTCCAGTCAGTGGACTTAAAGGTTTTTTTTTTGTATACTTACCATTTTATTTTAACCTTCCCGTGTCTTATGTAACATATAAGTAAATAATGGGGATCTGTGTCTTAATGTGTTTAATTCTTATACATAGTCAGAAAAGAGTATATATCTCCTTGACATTTATTGCTTCGCTTCCCTCTACATACCATTTTATTCAGGACAGCAAGCAGACTGATAGGATATCACGAAACAAATTTTTGCCGCCTTTCCGGTTTTGCTAAAAAATCTGAATTTTAGGTGCAGTTACTGTATTAGAGTACCATAAAGCTTACAAAATATTTTGTTTAAATTTGAAGGTATGTTGCTCAATTTGTTGTATTCCTTTTTTTCCTCATAGTTTGGGTTGATTATATTGTTTGTCACATCCTTTTATAGATATGTGTACATATATATATATATATATATATATATATATAAAACTGTGACATCTCCCTAGTAAGTTGATTTAGGTATGAAATTTATCCAAAAAGTTTTAAAGATTGCTCATTTGTTTTAAGGACTTGTACTCTCAGAAATGTGTAGTTTTCATATTAACCTTATATTAATCTCTTTTTCTATAAAATTTTAGGGTTTGGAATTTAGACACAACATGTATCCTGGAGGATTATTTTAAATTACTTTAAAGTACTTAATAAACTATTTCAAAGGTATTGCCTTCATTTCAGAAAGATTGCCTTGCTTTAGTCATGTTCCTCAAACCTGATTTTGAGTCCCACTTTAGATTGATTTTTAGATCTCTTGGGTTTATCTTCTGTGTCCATTCCTTATTTTCTCTATATATGTTTGTGTATGGTTATAGTACTGCAATAAATATTAGGAACTTGATATTTCTGTGTCCCTTCTTTTGTAGTTTGAATTTAAATGGTGTTTCATAATGGTTTTGTTTTTACACTTAATGTTTATAAGTGAGTATGATTTACTTTTAGCTCTTAGGACTTTTTTCTTTTTTTTGTTTTTAATTATTTATATATATTTCACATCATTTCAGTCCCTGGGGGTCACCCACCACCTCCCCTCCCCACCCACTCCAGCTGGTCCCCACTCTCTCCTTCTTAGGACTTTTTTCTATTTATTACTTGCTCTTTCCTCACGGATTGGTTCTCTTGGTAATTAGAATCCTTTCTTGATAGTATTGGTTTTTCTCATGGTTGTGCTTGTTGGTAATGGTGGTTATTGAGCAATAGTGTTAGCCTGGAATATGTTTCCTAACCTAGGAGAGAACAACTGTTTTTCTGACTTTGATAGATTGGTTAGAAGACATCCTTTGTCTTGTAATTATAAGCAAGAAAAAAGTACCTGGAAATTCAACATCTGTCCTATGAGTGTATTGTTTGTTTCCTGAATTGATCTTCAGTGTGGTTTTCACTGAATGACTAGGGTACTGCCTTCCTCCACTTGATTCTTAATACTCACTGGTAGGCAGCTACATTTGGGAGCAGATAGGTGAAATGACATGAAATCCATGAAAAAGACAAGTGGAAGGTAAATGGAGAATGTCTTTATAGGTGCAACTGTCTTTTATAGGTCCTGAGTTTTATAATTACAGGAGGAATTGTGATAATCTAATTATGAATGTTGCGCTTCCATTCTCAGTATACTGTCTTATATGCTTAGTTTTATGGGTAAAGTTAGTTCTCAAGGTAAAAATGTTCTCAACCTTCGTATACTTTACATATTCTAAGCTGTGAAATGTGTGTTAATGTTGTGTATGTTAGGTAAAAAAATTTTTTTAGTTAATGCTTTCTAATTTTGAAAACTATGCTAGCAGAATAATTTTAATGTAATTTTTTCCCCCTAGAATTTGTTGTTCTTGGAGAGGATCATTCATATTGTTACTGTTATGGTTGATTGCATTGACTTCTCCCCATATAATATTAAATATCAGCCCAAAGTTAAATGTAAGTATTTTATTTTACCTTTATTTGTTCATCCAGTCATTTCATAAATATTACTGTCTGAACTATTGGTAAGGCTAATAGCAACTAATCCTAATTGCTGTTCCCATCTCTTTTTTTTTTTCTAACTTTGAGTTCATAAAAATGTCAGTTAACTATTCCAAGAGCTCACATGGCCAAGTACCCTTTCTCCATCACTTGCTCCTGAACAACAAAATCACCTCTCATCTACTACGCATATAATAAATTTACTGCTTTCTGTAATACATAAATATAAATTTTATACTGTTTGGAGTTTGCCTGATAAGGCAGATGATCTCTTGGTACAAAGAATTAGCTGGATAAGAAATTTTGATGTTTGTAAAAATGTTCTCCAGGTAGTGATGGTATGATTTGAACTACTCAAGGTAGTTCTCATATAATATGATTAGAAGTAATAATTGGGTTGACATTAAATTGAATAGTAAGTCATGGGGTGATTAAGTAAATCTTTCCACCGGTGACTACATATATTCATTCATACTACATAGGAAATAACCTTCCCATAATAAAAAAATGTTAATACTTAAAAGCTGTTTTTCCTTTTACTAAGATCTCTCATTAATGTATTAATTTAAAAATGTCTAAAACATAATCTTCAGAAACCTAAGTATAGTAATAGGTCAGAGCATTCCAACTTCTGTGCCATAGTAGCTTAATAGATGTGCTTGAATTTTCAGTTTCTGTACTGAACTGAACACAACCTAAAATGGTTATATACCAAGGAATATCAGAAATTACTTTGTAAGCCACTAAGTTTAATAGGAACAGGTGATGAACTCTACGCTAACATTTTATTAGACTTATTTTGTAAAAATTTATCCATGACAATTTTTATTTTGTAATTTTTAGATTTAGAGGAACACTAAGAAATACACATAGAAGCCGGGCACGGTGGCTCGTGCTTGTAAGCTTCAGCCTATGAAGCGGCAGGGGCTAGGGATCGCGGTTCGAGTTCCGCCTGGGGCCCGTATAGTGAGACCTAGTTCCAAAAAATAGCTGGGTATGGTGGCGCATGCCTGTAATCCCAGCTACCTGGGAAGCTGAGGCTGGAGATTGCTTGAGTCTGTGGTACCCTGGGCAACGAGAGCCTGCGGTTCCATGGGCAAAAATAGCAAGACCCAGTTTCCAAAAAAAAAAAAAAAAAGAAATACACATAGACACCACATTTTTACTCAGTACTCTTCAGTTTACTACTCAATACTACTCAATACTCTTCAGTTGATGCACTGGCCTTTTAGTCATTTTTATCCTTTCCCCCATTTATTATTATTTTTTTAATCATTTTATATTGTTAGACAAGTTTTCAACCTAAAACATTTCCTGAATCTTGTCTT
>PVHY01018104.1:0-29961 GCA_004024945.1 Uropsilus gracilis
CCCCCCCCCCCCCGGGCTTTGTGTCCGCCTGCATCTCCAGCCTCAGAGGCAGGTATTTGGCGCCCAGTTTCCCGTGTCGTCGTGGGAGGGCCCGCGGGAGGCCGGGGAAGAGCAAGTGTCGCCAGCGGCGCCCCGTTTCTGCGGCCAGGGCTCGAGTCCACCTGCGGACCTGCTGACCCCTGGGGTGCCCGCCGCCCCCGGGCCAGCCACAGCCGGCCAGTCCCCTACCTCAGGCGTTGCCCGACGCCTTTGGAAGTTGTAGGTGACGCGGTGACACGACCCAGAGCCTCACTGCTTCCGGGGTCTAAAGAGCTGGGAGAGGCCATTGCCCTCCGATACTGACCACAGAGTGGACGGTGGATCCTGGTGCTCAGCCAGGAGGCGTCTGTCGAAATGGGACGCTCAGGTGTGGGGCGGGCCAAGGCGATGGCGGGAAAGGAGGTCTCTTGGAGCTGTCAAGGGCTGGGTTCCCAGGCCTCCTCGTCCTTTATCTGTGACAGAAAGACAGGGCATGGGACAGGGACACCTAGTTTTCTCTGCCCACTGAAGGAATGCGTGACCTGTTGATTCCTGATGAAATCCTTTCTTCTCCCTGGAATCTTGGCCCCCTCCGGCGCTTCCCAGTCTTTCCATTCCAAGTTCTTTTGAGGACAGAGGTTGAGTCTCTATTGTCCCTAGGCCATGAGACACCTGCCTGATGAGAGGAGCTTCCAGCTATTCGTCCAGTGAATGCATTTTGATATCCAGCTACTCACACCGTTGTTTTCCCCTCAACCGATATGTCATCCCAGGTATCCCCCCTCCCTGCAGACTTGTTCCCACTCACCAAGTGTTGTGAGTGGGTTTGTTTTCCGTCCGTCGGCCTTTTTTGGGTCTCCATCAGAGAGACGGTTGAAGCACACAACCCAGGAGTGGTGTTTTTGGTTGTTTTTTATTTTTCTTTTTGATTCATTAGCATCTTCATCCTCTGATTCTTTGATTTTTCGGTCATCTCAGTCATAGAAATGGCTGCTTGAAACTCAAATGGAATAGCTCAGTGTAGTGTAATTGCATAATAAAATGTACCGTAGGGGACCTCCCGTTCTACTATCAGTCCTGTTCTTCAGAAATAACCACCTTTGGCCTTTTCTTATTTGAGGGCTGTGTGTTTAATGATAAGTTGCTCCTCTTCTTTTTTTAAGATTGATGCTTGCAGGTAGCCCACATCATCCACAACTCATTTTCTCCACATTTTTGAATAGTAACCACAATTCTAATTTCTGTGATGCTTAGTTTTCTAATACATATATGAACTGTGATTTTCACATCAACTTATATATACACATGTACTTGAGGTTCTATTGGTTTACCACATTGTAGGTGACTTAGAGGTATATGCTTACACCCGTTCATATACATACATACATATACGGGTTTACACCTGTATATGTAATACACCCGGTGTGTTATCACCAGCCCATGCCCACCACCGAGACATTCGTAGTCTGCCACCATAGTCCTGCGAGGGGGTCAGCCACATTGGACTTCCTCCTCTCTTTGCTCCCGACCCCTCACCTGCCCACTCTGGTATCCTCAATTTTATGGATTTCTAAGGTAGACTGGTGACTTGTATTTTCTTACCGGTGGTTATATCTCTCTGTACATTTACATGAAACCATCTGGTATTTGTCTTTTTCCTTCCGGCTTATTTCACTTACCTTAATCCCCTCCATTTTCATCCATATTGTCCAAAATGGCAAGAACGCATCTTCATATTATGCCAACTAGTATTGTGCATTTATACTACATCTTCCTAATTCAGTCATCTGTAGTTGGGCACGGAGGTCTTTTGCCTGACTTAGCTCTTGTAAATAGTGCTACAGTGAGCATGGGGTTACATATATCCCTTCAAATGAGTGTTTTTGCAGTCTTCCAAGTAGATACTTAGGAGTGGAATGGCAGGATCATATGACAGATCTATTTTATTAAGAGCCTCTCCATACTATTTTCCATAAAGACCGCACCTGTCTACATTCCCAACATCAGTGTACAAAGGATCCTTTTTTTCTCTACATCTTTGCCAACACTTGTTGCTTCTGGTCTTTTTGATATGGATCGGTGTCACAGGTGTGAGATGGTATCTCATTGTTGGTTTTGATTTGCAGTCTTCGGACATATTAGTTGTTTCCAGTTTGGGGGTGTCAGCAACATCATCACCCTGATCTTCTGTGTACCCACTGTGCCTGTGGAGTGGGAGGGAGCTTCTGTAGAAACAGAAGAGAAAACAGTTACAGACTGTTCTCCAAAGTGGTAATGTGAATTGAATTCACATTTCCACTTACAGCAAAGGAGAAGTTTTGTTTTTCCTTATGCTCTTAATAATATGCTTTGTATAACTTCCTGATTTATGCTGTCTTATGCATAAATTCTGTGGCTTTATATATATATATATATATATATATATATATATATATATAGTCATTCCTCTTTATTCTTTTGTGAAATATTTTCCCTAGGCTTCCATCTTGTGAAATATTTTCCCTAGGCTTCTATTTTGTGAAATATTTCCCCTAGGCTTCTATTTTGTGTAATAGATGTAATATATCCCCAAATGTTTCTAAATATATGAGAGATGGTTTTGCTTTGTTTTCATAGGTTATTTCCATTTCTTCCAGGGCAGAGTTTTTCTTCATTTTTATTTTATTCCACACCCTTTAAGCTGTGGCCTTACCTCACCTATGTAATGATTATGGGATAGTTCGTTACTTCAAAATTAACTGTTCTGTCCCAGAGCTCGGACTAAATGGACAAGCTTATTGACTGGCAGCCTTTGTTTCAGAACAGCTGGGTGGATAGGCAGATCCTAACTGCTCTCCTGCAGATTCCAGAATTAGGAGGAATTTACACTTGTCACTAGGACCCACACAGGCAGCGTTAGAGTTTGTTCTCAGAGCTTAAAGAACATTACCATGGTTTGCATTCGCGGGACCTAACTGTCCAGAACTGGATCGCTCCTCGACCCCCCCCACCCTGTTAGAAAGGAAGTGTTTAGTAGTCTGTGGATTTAAGTTTTAGATGGAGAGCCTTACTCATCAGAATATGCAGTAACAAATTCCCACACATTTCTTAAAACAGGCATCATTAGAGGTGAAATGCATTATCTTTTCCTTTTTACGCCATTGAAAATCTTTGACTTTTAATTTAAACTGGTAATGGAAACCTAGGACTGGGTGAGTTTTCCTCTTCAATGTTATCTTGAATTTTGATTTTTTTTTTTTAAATGTGAAGTGTTCCAGTTGACTTTTTCCTCCAAGTAATGTATTATTTAAGGTGAGACAAACAGACCCTCTGGTTGTTCTGTCATAAGACTCTCTCTTTCTCCAGATTATCTTGGAAGACTCAGGACCCTGAAAATGTTTCCTTTGAAGGATGCCGAAATGGGTGCCTTTACCTTTTTTGCCTCAGCTCTGCCACATGACGTGTGTGGAAGCAATGGACTTCCTCTCACACCAAATTCCATCAAGATTTTAGGGCGCTTTCAAATCCTGAAGACCATCACTCATCCCAGATTGTGCCAGTATGTGGATATTTCTAGAGGAAAGCATGGTGAGTTGGGGTTTTTTCCCTCCTATTTTGTGCTCTCTGTCACGACAGTTGGGTTATATAGTAAATATTGTGCACACACTCACACTGACATTTTCATGTTTCCTGATTTCTGTACAGATGTGCCAAGAGAAATACAAGCTCCTTGGCAGGGTGTGGCTTGCAAGGTCCTTCCCAAGCTAGCGCCACTCTAGTCCTTAGGTATATCTCTGTAGTTATTCCACCTTCATCCTTCCCTGCAAGCTGAGTCGTATGAATTTTTCTGACTGCTGTCACCCCTCAAATATTCTTGTTTTCAGACTTTGCTGTTTTCTCTCATGGGTTGTTTTGTGCCCAATTCCCTATAATCTCAGCTCAAACCTTTTCTTCTATTCTTTTTATCCTTTATAATATTTTTTCACTTGTCTCTTCTGAGGATTCTTAGGTCTTAAGGATAAGAACTTAAGTTTTAAGGTTAAATTCCTTACGAAAGAATGTTGATTTATCAAAACTCATATATATGAATTTTTGGCAGGACTAAGGAGTCTTTAACAAAGTGGGTTTGTCTTCTGTCTGTGCAGTTTTATGTACGTACATTCATTTATTTCAGTGATACTGGAGACCCCAAAGGATTAATGATTTTCAAAAGATGAACTGACCTTTTGTGGCCAACATCTTCCTAAGAAACCAAATCTAAATATTAGTATCGCTCTTAATCATTCTTACTCTTTTTGAAGGAATAACATTTCTTTCTGATAATCTTACTGTTTTCAAAAATATTTCAGTGAAGTGAGAGGTTTACATATAATTATATGTATCTATATGGCTATATATAGTACATGAAAAATTATGGAATTAAGATGGAGAAAGGAACAAAGGTAGAGTTGCAACTGACATTAACACAGTTTTTTCGTGTGGACGTATATTTGGGTCTAAATTTCAAGGCAAAAGAGATTCATCTGCTTCCAATTATTTTTACAATGAGATGGTGTATCAAGAATTAACTTCTAAGTATTTACCTAAAGCTGGAAATATGATCCTTGCCAGCTTTGTAATGGTCACACAATCCGGTGGCCTTGTGAAGTGTGGAGACATTAGTGTAGAGACATCTTTGTTTTGGGGAACTGAGATCGCCTACATGTGTTGTGGGCAAGTTGGCTTTCCTGCCCTTTCTACTGTAGATCTCTGAGCTGGAAGATCCTCACCAAAAAAAAAAGAACAGGAAAGCTGTATTTGACAGAGAGCAGCTCTTAATTCACATGGTGTGAGTCCTGGGGATGGACATTAGAGGTCTGTGACCCTCTTGAAATTAGACGTAAAATTTGTGTGTGTGCACACATGCGTATTCATTTTGGATATTGAGTCCGTAATTTCATCAGATACTCAAATGGGCCTGGGCTCCTGATGTAAAGAAAGGATTTAAAAGCTTTAACTCAAGGGCTATGGAGAAAATTTATCTTCTTTATTAAAAAAAAAAAAAATCTTGAGAACTACTAATGTCAGGTCACAGACCTTCCAAAGTTGTCTTGATCTGTCCCTAAGTTTCTGTGTACCGTTATCCCACACTTACCAATCCAGGTAGCCAGTCAGCCCATTATATTGGGTTTCTCAGTGTGTAGACTACCTTAAAACTTCTGGCTAATGGAAGAAGTGGTACCTGAAATTGAATTCCCTAATTTACTCTGGGGGAGAGGGATGCTCTCTCTGATTTGTTTCAGTTTAATCATGAAGACTAGCGAAAATTACAGTATATTTTGTAAATTGCTGTAGCCATTTGCAAAGGTCTAGAAACTTGGCAAGTTTGTTGCTGTTAAAAAAATTTTCTAGCCAAGTTTTTGATGAAGTTTTTATTTGATAATTCATTTTGATGACATTAACAAGATGTGTGTGAGTTACACCATTATTTGAAGCTTTCTCATCACCAAACACAGATATTGTCACTCTCTGACAATATCTTTTATCCAATTTTAAATTTCAAAGAATTTCCTGTTTCTGAGTTATCCCAGTTAAAGCCCTCCCAGCAGAGCTTGGCAATACAGCACATCCAAATTTTTTTCTCTAGCTGGTGACTACGGTCTTGCTGTTTCACATCTGCTCAGGGTACGCCTGTCTTCCCAAACACTTGCTTCTGCACTCACTTCCAAAAAGGTCTTCATTCTTGCATCCTAAGGTGCCCTTGACTTCTTCCACTGTGGCTGGGAGCTCATTTGGAGTTTCACTTCACATGAAGTTTGTCTCTGTTGTTTTCTTTCCTGGGCTTATTCTTCATCATAATTATCATCTTAGGAACTAGAAGGACTCATATTAGCAGAAATAAGCCAAAGAGAAATACAGGATGATCTCACTTATATGACAGATATAAGGAAAAACAAAACAAATATAAAGAAAAATTAGAAGCAACCAACGGGGCTGAACGATGAAGCGAGAGAGGAGGAGGGGGAAGAAGGCAGGGGAGGCGAAGGACACCAAAGAGCAGGATGGTTAACAGGTGCTAAGGAAATGGGAAAACCCCAGGGTACACGATAATGTGATATATATATATATATATATATATATACATATATATATATAGTATATAGTATATTATTTGTACTCACACAATTTTAAAAATAATATATATATATATACACACACACAATTTTTTAAAAATCAAATTTAAAAAAATCAGCCATTACAGAGATAGCTGACATTCTCTATGGACATCTCTTCTATCCTGTTCCCCATTATACATTCCCAGAAAAAATCAATACACTGGATTTGTGTTTATCATTCCTGTGGTATTTGAAACTTTTAAATCACACATATGAGTAAATAATATATTACTTTGCATGGTTTATAATTTTGTAATTACAATATTGTAATATGTATACCTATCTGTAACTTGTTTTCTTCCCCCCACACACACACAAATAAAATAAAAATAAAAGAATAATGAATGCAATAATCCTAGATAGGGCTTCAATCCCACGCTTTCCTCCTCTAAATAGAATAAGCCCCTGTAAATACCACACTAGGAAAAGCTTATTCGATAATTCCTCTGCAGACAAGAACTGCCAGCCTTACAGCCATGCCTCCTTTGTAGCTGTCTCCACAGGGCCTGGCACAGTCAGAGTCCATCAGCACTGAAACCAGAGTAACAGGCAGAGCCCGGAGACCCACCGCCACACTGCTAGTCACTGCCCCCTCTCCCCCCTGCTCCTAGATCCCAGTGCCCTCTCCCCGAAGGCACCGTGCAGCAGGGACATCTGTCAAGTTCATATATTTGAAGTTTGGCTGCCTGAAATAGAAGTGTCTGTGACGGTCAGAAGGCTAGGAAATGTATCTTGTTTTCGTTGGCATTACTCTTTCTCCGGAGAAGCTGTGACCGTAAGGAGTGCATAGCTGAATTAGAACACGTATTTACTCAAGGTCTGTTTGTTCCAAAACATCACAGTCATCGCAGTTGCATGCAGTTCGGAAAATCTGAAGTTCTGCTCAGCCTCTCCCAAGTGAGCAGCGCATTTCTCAGCCATGGAACCCGGCGCGCTTGGGGCGTGAACTCCACGCCTCTGTCTCTAAAAGATATTTTTCTTCCTTATTTTGTCCTGGCTATGCAGAGATCTCGTATCTTGTCGCTGTTGGCCGAGCCCCACTTTTCCCGGGTTACTTGGAGTTCCGTGTGACATGGGTCTGTTTTAATGACTTGTTTTCACATTAGGTTAGCTCAGAGTCCCGGCTTGCTCTGTTTGCTGGAGATTATTCACAGTGATTCAAGATGATATGAGTTTCTCATTAGCTTAGCAGGATGAAGGGTTTGCTCTCAAGAATATTTTCTGGGCTTTCAGGACGTGGTTCATTAAATGAAAAATTGAGGAAAATGTATGTAAGAGAACAAAAGGCCAAAAAGCATGAAAAATACTTCAGTTGGCAACGTAATCTATTTTTTTGAAAGTTGGTATTTCCTGTGATTTTCCTTGTAAATTCATTATCTAAATGCTCCATGCCCAGGTGAGGATTTTTTCCCAATAAAATTCCATGACTTAGCTTGCAGGGAAAAAAAAAAAAAAAAAGAAACTTGAAATCTCAGCAGTATTGGAAGAGTGAGGATTATAAATGACAGTGGTCCCAGATTATTGGGTGTTGATTACCCACAAATCTTTTCATGACCGCTCATGACATCAAGAGCAAAATTATTTTAGCTTACAGATTTGAAGTTCAGATAGAGCGCTATAAAATTGTTAAGGATCAATATGATAATTTATCCTTGTCTTCACCTGCATATACATTTCAGCCTAAGTGTCTGCCTGGGTTCAGGGTCCCATGAGATACAGAAGCTGTGGGATATGTGTGGTAGAGATGACTAATGCCAGGAACTGGCTTTGGTGACGATAAGGGGCCACGTGGACAGGTCTGAAGTCATCTGGACGAACGTGCCTACTCTTTCACAGGTGATGAAACACTTCATAGGCATTTTCTTCAGCAAAGCCTCCGTTGTACCTTTAAGTCCTTCAATCAAGTCAACATCACCCGGTTATCCAGTATAATCTTCCTGGTTTAAGCTATAGATTTTAATCATTTCCAAAACAGAAATACCCAGACCGGTCTTTGAATAGCCTGAGAGTTTAGCCTAACCTTGCTGACTCAAAACCAGGATCAGCTGAGAATTTGTCACCGGCACCCATGCTGGATCAACGTTTATCTAGATATTATTTAGAACTGATGAGCTAGTCTCCATTTTTACCGGGACCAACAACAGAATGAGACAGTAGCTGAATTCTGCTGACCCACTCATCTTTTCTCGACACGTTCTCAACTTACCTCCTCAGTCTTTCTTTCAGACCCTCTCAGTCACCTCCTTTGTCAGCTCTCGCGTTTGGTGTTGTGTAGTTTGGCCGTCGTGATACTTGGCATTCATGAAATGTTTGTTAGAAGAGAAATTATTTCATGGCTCTTGTATGTCTTTTTTTTTTTTAAGCTCATCTTAGTTTCACATTTGTTTTTTATAAATAATGCCACTACGCGGCTGACTTGTGTTTGGCCCGTTATGATTCCCACATACTTGTGTCAAATTTTGTCCTGCAAAAATGTACTGTTTTCATAACAAACAGAAGTTATTGTCAAACAGTGGTCCAGCGCTTGAGGATGAAGACTCTAGTGATTTCTTGAAAAAAACTGGTTGACGTTGGAAACATTGTTTTGTATACACGCAGTTTCCTCTGGGAGAAACTCGGCTCTTCTGGCCAGGCCTGTGGCTCTGCTGAACTGAAGCAATGCTTGCAGTTTCGAGAGAACCCAGAACTCTGGCAGCTCTGCTTGAGTGGGTTTCCAGAAAGGTTTTTTAAAATCATTTTAAGACTGACGAACTTTGACCTAGTGCCGGTTCAACCTAGTGTGAACGTCTCACGTTGATAGGAAAGTTATGAATATATGTTTTAGAATTAAGAATAGAGTGTGGCCATTTAAACGCTCTCTAACGGCTTCTGTCTTATACGAAAGCAGCACCACTGACGTTACTAAACGTAATTTATAGCAGAGGTGTGTAATTTTCTCCACTGGACGGATCTCTGTCTAGGTAACCACTGCCCTGATCTCAGGCGCCTGTTTATTCCTAATGGCCTCAAGAATGCCTGTGCGCAAGTCAGTTCCTTTAAGAAGTGTGTGTGTTACAGAGATGTGAAATGTATATATAAATAAGTTACTTAATAAATTTTTAAAAAAAGAAGTGCATTTATATTCGTTGCTTGTATGTCTGAGGTGCGGTTCAAATACCAGTAATGAAACAGTGACCTACGTCATTCCTGCCGGCTAGTAATGCCTGTCTCCTTCGGACCTGCTTCACTTAGCATAAGCCCCGCCAGCTGCGCCCATGTTGCTCCGACGGCCAGAGTCTGTCAGCTTTCGCGTGGAATATCCAGAAACGAGGAGATAGGGTCAGACAGAACCAAGCCAGTAACAAACGCCAGAAATCCGACTGTAGGGCTGAGCTTACTGGAGGGGAGAGGGCTGCCAGGGGAGAAGGAGCACAGTGGAGGACTGCGGGGGCCGTGGTGGTGGTGGTGGGGGTGTCATGACCGACCCCTGAAGGGGGTGTGCCTGTCAGTCATCTACAGTGGTCTACACCACGATCGCCTCCGTGACGACGACAGAGCGGTGCTATCTGGCAGAGAACAAGAGCAAGAAATAAAAACCTACACTCTTGAAATAAGTGCCACGGAACCAAGGTACCGTGTAGGGAAGGTCCGCTTGCTTGGGGGGTCCAAGGCTGCGATCCTGGAGGAAGCGCCATGTAACGGAGGTCTGGGGAAGGAGGAGTGACAGACCTTGCTGCGTCCCAGCGTCCCAGGACCGAGACGGTCCTAGTAGACAGCAACTCATGTCAGCCGCACAGCCACGTGCTGCGGCAGATGCTTTGCTCGGTTTCCGGAAGAGGTGACGATAAGAGAGAGAGAGAGAGGTGTGGACTGCCCCGAGGCCACAGGGCCAATGAGCAGTCACCTTGGGGCCAGCGCCCAGGGAGGCCAGCCCGTGCCCTCGCCCCCTGTGTTTCATGGGAGGAGCTAACGGGGAGGAGCTGACCGGGAAGTCGGTCCAGGCATGGGGAGCCCTGCCTCCTGGCCAGTGCGACCAGAGTGGGCGCGTTAGAAATAGAACAACAGAGAGGGAGCTGCGGCCTCGGATTTACATGTTATCACTCGGACATGTGGGGGGGAAATCAGCGTGAGAAGATGAGCTAAGCACCTCTTGCTCCCTTACCCGGTGATGCAGCTTGGACTCAAAAGTGTGGCAATGGAGCGACGTACACAGACTCTGGAGATGCTGGGGAAGGAACCCCCAGCCCTCTCTCTTTGAATTTAAGAAGGGGTGATCACCGCTGGACTTTTAGCTGGAGCTGCTGGCCAGATTGTGCCGTGTACTGAAACAGCGCTAACGGCAACAGCCCCAGAGAAAGCTGTGAGTTCAGTTTGGGTTGTTGAGCGTGTAGTGACTTTTAAAATGTTACCGTAAGAAATTGCCCAGCAAAGCCTGGGCCGCGGAAGAGCTTTGAGCATAAGGTGAAGGTTGAGCGCTCTTGGCCCGGAGAGGACAGGAGTTGAAAACAATGGGAAGACCCAGGAACTGGCGGGAGAAATGGAAGCATGGACATGTGCATAGAAGAGGAGCCAGTCCGTGGAGGAGCCTGAGCAGAGCCAGCCGGCTAGGTGTTAGGAGGATGGGGCACGACGCACAGCAAGGGCGTCCAGGCCCCTCTTCGGTCCTCTGACCGTGCGGTTTGCTTTCTCCTTCTGGAACTCTACCGTGGCATTAAGTTGCGTGGAGGTCAACTGTACATACTCCTGTTCGTCACTGAATTTCTTCGTATTGAATTACTCCAGTGTAAGAACGACGCCTTTTATCTCATCATCTTTCTTCTCCATTTCCTTTCTTCCCTCTCTAAGTCTTCTTTCAGATTTAATTTTCTTTCAAATTTAACTTAATTTTCTTTCCTTCTACTTACAAGGAAAGAAAACACTGGCTGTCATTCACCTGCAAGTAGCAGCTCTCGTTGGAACATCTTTAATGTCTGCGTTGCAGCTCATTCTGCGTACTACCACCACCTCCACAGCTTCAGCTCCCGTGCACACCCCAGCACTGTTCCGGCTCACACCTCACGTGTCCACCTGCACCATTGTCCTTCTCTCTTGTCCACACCCCACAGTCATACCTTGAACCCGTCAGTGTTGAGTCGCTCCTTCACTGTATCACCTACTCTGAAATTCTTTCACCATCGTCTGCTCCTTTTTCTGCCTTTGCTACTTTCCATTTTCACTTTGCAGTATTCGCTGTTCCCAAACTCTCTGCACCCTCCGTCTTTATCGTCTCAGGCTGCCTTCTGGACGTCGTGTTGACCTTCCTTCTTATCCTACTTGGGACGCATTTTGCATGGATAGTCCCACCACGTCAGCTTCTTTTAAACCCGCAATCGTGTTCTGAGATGAACTTATCAAGTCCTTCTACTTTTTCAAGCCCAATTTTGCTCTCACTTTTTTTCATTCAGTAGAAAAACAAAAATACTGATCTGCTACTGTGTCACACAATCCGTTAGTCACTCAAGATCACTGATGAGAATAAAAATAAAACAGCTGGGCCGGCCCTCAGAATAGCACGGATTTATTTTTTGACAGCTGATCTGATAGAAAATGCAACGTAGAATCTTGCCTGTATCCACCACCATTTTAAAATTCATCTTCCTCCCATCCCCACCCCTGTGGTACGGCTAGCACTCGCAGGTAGATTTCCTGGCCTTTCTCCAGAGTCATGATTCACAACACTGTTGGTCTCGCCAGTTCCTGAACTCGATTTCAAAAGTCTGTGTCTGGCCGCAGTAAGACAAACGGCCTTTGCATACTCCCTTCGTTTCAAGATCTCTTTGTATCTTCATCCGAGTATTGCCTTCTCCTGACCTATGTCAGAATGGGAAACACTTCTTTTTTTTCCGAATGTAAACCTTTTCATTTACTGTTCCAGATAAAACCCTAGAGAAAAACACAGGAGGATAAATTAATATGTAACGTACGTGCATTTTATTACACGGTGACCATTTATCGGGTAACGATGCAGAAGCCATAGAGTGTGGAAAACCTTTAAAATGTGACTTGCTGTCTCTGTCAGTGTCTGTCGTGGAGCCTGTGTTTTGTTAGTGAAATGTCTTTCTCAAAACTGAAGCGGGTTTGCTCTGTTTCACTCAGAGAGGCTGGTGGTGGTGGCTGAACACTGCGAGCAGAGCCTGGAAGACCTTCTTCGGGAAAGAAAACCCGTGAGGTACAGTAGAATCTGAGCACGATTACACGGGAAGCCGAAGCTGGCAAGCAAAGAGGCATTTTAACTAGAAGCCAGAGGGGTAGTTTCTTCCGTTCCTTGTGTAATGATGAAATCCAGGTGGGAATTTCCATCTGAGGCGCTCTAGTTCACAGGCCCTCACAGAAACTCAACACTGACATTGTTCAGCATTCAGTGCTGTGAGGGAGGCATTTCCCAAAGCACTTGACATAAGCATTCCTGAAGATGATGTCTGAAAATGCGCCATCTCTTTACTACTAAGTGTTTCACTAACTGGGGTTAAAAGTGTTTTCCTGAGAGGAGCGCAAGGTGACTTCTCACAGGATGCCTGTGTCCCTAGGAAGCAGAGAGCCCTGTGAGGTAAAGGCTGCTGCTGCGGGGTATGGAGAGTGATCATAGTCTGGGTGGAAGCTAATGATCTGGCTTAAATTCAGATGTGTCAGTGACTCAGTAAGTTTACTTTCTATATCAGTATTCTTGGCCACTGTGTGTGGTCAGAACTTTTACAAGTTTATTATTAACTGTACGGATCTCTCTGAAGTTATCTTCGAATCATCAACAACATTTAATGAATAAAGATAATTGTGTTCAGTCAGTGAAAAAGGCTTACCATGACTACCTAAGTATCGAACCCATTTTAAAGAAATATTTTCGTTTTTATTGGTTAATACTTTTCTGTCACAGGTATATTTTAAATGAAAATCTTTTTCAAATGATTAAAAAAATGCATATCTTACATAATAGTAGCAATTTGATAGAAACAAAACAAACAAATTGAGTAAAAGTACATTCCTTGCTACTTTGATTGCTTTGGTTTTAAGTTGTCTCTGTAACGAAACGTGAGATAATAAGTACTCCGTTGCCTTATTGCTTCCTTAGAAAAGTCAAATCTGACCAGAAGTAATAAAAGTGACTTTTCTCTGTATTTGGAAATAGCTTAACCTTGGGTAGGGAATATGTTTTTAATAATTCTAAGTTTTACAAGTCACAAATTTTGTGTTTTATTTTTCTTACACGTTACTCCTTGTTTACCTTTCAGATTTCTGGTTTAAGTGGCTGAATCTAATTCTCTAGAAAATTAGTTGACATTAAAACTAAAATTGTAGCTGCAGCTTTAGGGGAAAAAATACTTTATAATTGAATCAACCTAAGTTTCATTCATATGAAGCTTGAGAACAGCCGGGCATGGTGGCGCATGCCAGTAAGCTTCAACCTAGGAAGCGGCCGGGGCTAGGGATCGTGGTTTGAGTCCCGCCTGGGCCCATAGCGAGACCTAGTTCCAAAAAATAGCTGGGTGTGGTGATGTGCGCCTGTAATCCCAGCTACCTGGGAAGCTGAGGCTGGGGATGGCTTGAGTCCGTGGTATACCCCGGGCAACGTGAGCCTGCGGTTCCACGGACAAAAAAAGCGAGACCTAGTCTCAAAAAAAAAAAAAAAGCTTGAGAACAAGTGGCAGCTACAGCCTTCTCTAGGGATTTTAACAGAGCCTGGCTAAGACTTGTATAGATATTAACAAGGCACTGTGTTGACGAGAAGGCCACTAACTACTGAGGCGGGGCTAGCCAGCTCTCGGAACCATACTCCCTGGCTATCACACAGCTTTCACTGGATCTGGGGTCATCCTGAGGACTGTTATTCTCAATTAGTATTTTATTTGCTATGTGCCTGATCATACTGTATCGATCAAGTGCTCTGTGTGTATTTATGTTTTCCTTTACCAGTATACTAGCCTCCCATCGGTGGGCCCACACCTTTTAATGGCTGACGTGGTAGATTCCTTGACGGAAGAACCTGTGGCCAGCGCTAAGGCCTGAGGGCCAGCGCTACGTTGTGAGAGCGTTAATTACTGTAGGAACATCTGCTCTGCGCCCAGCAACCCCACTCCAAGGTACAGGGTCCTCTTCAGCTTTGTGTCTCCACTCACCTCCTCTGCCCCGCACACTTGTCCAGCCCCTTCCTGGTCTTGGACCACAGAGGAAAACCCACTTCCACCTGAGTGTTCGCACACGCATGTTTTCAGCAACATCACCCATCACCCGTAGCAGCCCTCCACGGAGGAGAGCTCAGATGTCCATCCCTGAGAGCGCATGCCAAACCAGCGGCTGCCTGTCAGCAGTGGAAGGTGGTGAACGTCAGGAGAACACTGCCCCGGGGGTGGACCGTAAAAGTACCGGTCAGTGGACTAGTAACTGGACCCAGAAGACTCATTTCCTCTGTGACATCCGGAAACAGTGGCGACGCCTCTGTGGTTAGAGATAAAAAAGCAGAAAACACTGCTTGACTCTGACCGGGGTGGGGGTGGCTTATGGAGGAACTTACTTAAAATGTCCTTGAAGGCTCTCTCTGGAGCCATGAGGGTCTTCTACGTCTCGATCCGGGTGCTGCGTTCATGCCACATGCCCCTGCGGAGCTTGTCGGACATGCCGGTCTGTCCGCTTGAGAGGTGAGCGTTGTGCCTGTGTCGGTCACGCCGCACTGAAGAAAACCCGTCCGCTGCCTCCTTTACGGCTTGGCTTGAGAGTCTGCTGCGGCAACGGCGGTGTGTTCCTGGGGACGAGCTGCGGCTGCCCGGCTAATGCCCGCGAGTCTCGGCCACCTACCGCAGCAACACGCGCTGGCCAGGCCGCACCATTTCTCCGGTCAGGAATTCAGGAGTAGCTTTGGGGAGGGTCCCGGCCGGGTGCTCATGAGGAGGTGCCCGACCGGGACCCTCCCCAAAGCCACTCCTGAGGAGGTACTTGGCCTGCAGCTTCGTCCGAGATCCCGACTGGGCCCAGGAACCTATCCCGGGACAAGCACACCCCTTTGGGTGCAGCTGCGGCCAGGAGGCTTCCGCTTCTCCCCCCAGGCCCTTCTCTCAGGATGAAGAGAACAAGCTGGAAGCCGACATGCCGCCCACAACCCACCCTGGGAACCTGCCTCCACTTCCGCAGCAGCCTCTGGCCGGCGGAGGCCAGCCCTGAAGTCTCCACAGAGGGGGCTAGGGTCCTCCTCCAGGCTGGTTGTCAGTCTGCGGGGTCACACGCGCTTTAGAAGGAACACAAAGCAAGAGCAAGACACTCACCCAACGTGGCACCCTGGGAAACAGTCAGATTCTGAAAACCGTTGCGGGTCCCCTGGGTGCGGTGCTTGGGTCAGACGCGAGGAGAGTGTCCACCCCGCCAAGGGACGGTCCTCCTGCCAGAGGTGGGCTGGGCCTTTCAGAGCTGCAGCTCCGGTGTCATTGTGTCGCCCCACTCCCAGCTGTGCACGCGGCCAAGGGCTTGCGCTCCCCGGTACCCGGGGGCCCCGAACCCCTCAGTAGCCTAGCCCTCTGGGCAGCAGGTGGTCAGGATGGGGACAGGCTGGTCCCGGGCGCCACGCTTCCCTCTGCTCATGTCTCCCGTGTCCTCCAACATGGCTGAGCAGAAGACACGCTCTGGTGGCTCCGAAGACCAATTTCTGCTGCATTTTGGTTTGGTTTTGCTTTTCGCTTTCAGCCGTGTCACGTACAGACACGCTCCGTGTGGACTTTGCCCGCAGACTCGGAGCCGTCAGTGCTCATACAGTGTTGGGCATTTCTGCACGGGTCATCCGTCCGCCCGCTGGTGGTGCTGAATCCCAGGCACACGGACATTTTTAGGATGCGGAGGGGTGGCTGGAGCCGCCTGTCTGCGATGCCTTGGTGCCGTCTTCGTGACAATGAAGCATTTTAGACAGAAGCCTTTTCTCTGAGTTGTGAGATGAATAGGGCTTCATGTTAATAGCACGTTGACTGTCACGTGATTTGTATTCTCTTCCTGTCTTTTTCACGTATTTAAGCTAGCACTCCGAGTGCTTTTATGGGTATCTGTGATCTTTTCAAGTAAGACGCGCAAACATTTGCACCAATACTGTTTTCTAATCACTGTGATAATACACTCAAGGTCAGTATTTCCCTTGCGCATTTGGGGAAATAACACTGAAGCCTGACTGCCTGTAAGTGAAACGCTTCGCCCCGGTTCTGTTCCAAGGCGTTATCTGATCCATCCATCTGAATTGAAAACTCTTTGACTTTCCACAGACTTGGATTCCATTCGTCTCCAATAACAGAGCAGTTTCGCGTGCAGAATTGATGTGCTCTAGCTTTAATTAATTCTATAACCTGTTTGTGCAAAGTGAGAAGGCTTTCTCATGCCTTATCAATCAGTTCTCTCCCCAGCTGCCAAAGACAGGCACCCAGCACCTGTAAGAACGGCTGATGCAAAGTAAGCAGGAAGTCTGTTGGGATAGGGTGGCCTTTGAGACGCCGGTCGCTCTGTGTCTGTGTCACGAGCTGTTGCAGTCCCCTCACTGCCAGCCGTCTGGTAGTTATGTGCAGTGACTCTAAGCGTCAAGGTCTGTGGCTTAGTGGGTTTGCGTTTTGAAAAAGACTCAAAAAATTTTAGCAGCTTGTTAGAATGGGGAGTAGTGAAGTTAAAACTGTAAACTTAGAGGAGCTGTTTCTCTTTACTCACTTTTTCATGACAAATTTCTTATCACAGAGTAAGCAAGCTGTGCTAGAGCATGAACTGCAGTTTATACACAGACGTAAGTTAAGACTATCTTGAGGTTTCGGATCCCACCAGGAAACCAAGCACTTTTTCTCTGGACAGTTTTAATGGCCAGAGAACGCTTTCAAGAATTCATGTTACCCAAACAGAAAGGGGGTGATTCTGTGCTCCGTCCTGCAGGTACTTCCAAGGTACTGTTCCACAGGATCAGGTGCTGTGCGTGGATACCTGGTTTGAAAGAGCAAACTCCTCTCTGTTTTCGTAGCGCCCATCCAAGTGTGAGTATAAGGAAGGAACTTTTGGAGAATGCGCCTCTCTTTTCGGTGGCTTTTACGTAGCACGTGTGCCAGTTTTCTAGCTTGCCAACATTTCTCTCCAGTTTCAGCTATAAATGATCGAAATTATTTGTCGGAAATATTGAGGCTTGGAATTCAATCGAGCGCCTCTAACCACTTGGTTTCAAGGAAAAAGCACACCAGTTGGAAGACGCGTCTGAAGTCATCTCATGTTTGGTGCCTGCGAATCTGCTTAGTTGCTAGCCTGAAGCCAGATGCAAGGTACTGGAAAATGGAGCAACTGAAACCTTCGCTGCTTTCTGAAGTATTTCCAGAGAATGTTGAGAAGGAGAGAAGACGCCTTCGTCACTCCTGTGAGAGAAGCGTGCGGAAACGGTTTGCCTGGAAGCCGAGTGCTCTCTGGAAAGCCTTTCCCTTTTGCGTTAGCGTGACGCACAGCGTGTACTTTCCCTCCATCCATAAAAGTGCCAGCAAGTGCAGCGCAGAGACAGATACTCAGCGGAGCGCTGGCACTTGCAGTCGAGTTTCCGCATGGTCTTGAAGTGCGCAAGTGAGGGTGGGGTGCGGCGTGCAGGCATGCTGCCTTAATAAAACGCGTTCTGTCATATGTTCTTAGGGCTAGGGTTTGGAAAACTTACCAGAGAACCATCGCCTTGCAGAGGTTGTCCATGGAGACGTTGATGGGAGCCAGGCTGTGTCTGCAGCTGCTCCCAGACCCGATGGGAAACATGATCTGACTTACTCGGATGAGTAAGTTTTACTTGCCCCCATGAAAAGCTCGCCTACTCGCTGGGTTAGATACCCCAGAAAGCCTCCGGGCACATCCTGGAATGCAGTCTAGAGTGGCCTAGTGAGCCGCAGGTCACGGTCATCAGGATTAGAGGGTTGGTGTTCTAACTTTAGAACGTTGTCTGAGGTGGAAGTCGAGGCATTCGTCCATGGTCTTGCCTGCAAAGAACTTGTTTCCAAAAGAAGTCACCGCAGAGTCTTCAAGTGAACTAGAGACCAGTCCCACTGACGCCTGCTTTTCTTCCTGCTTCACTGGTTTTACTTAAAGATGGTAAAAAGCACGCAAAGTGCGCAAGGCACTCTTTGCTCGGAGCTGGGCTCTTGCAGGCGTGTTCTGTTTGTTCCTCTCTGGTTCCCGGGTCCTGGTAGTTGTCTGGCTGGCTTGCTGCTACCTGCTGATATTTCGCAAGGCTCTGCTCCGCTCCGGTCCACAGACTGTAACTTCTGGCCTCACCAACAGCCTGACTGTCGGGTTGCAGCTTTCCCCGCCCTCGCCTCCCTGCCTGCAGTCTCTCCGGTCACTCCTGTTCCTTGCTGCTGGGTTAATTTTCCAGAGTAATCCACTCGGTGCTCAAGATCATATGGTTGTTCTCCATTCGTGTGTGTGTGAGAGAGAGAGGGAGCGAATGTATGTAAGAAGCATATGCCCAGTTCCTCGAATCTTGGAAATACCTTGCTGCGCACAGAGCCAAGTGGCAGGCTGAGCCCGGTCCCCTCCCGCCCCCGGGCAGCCGGGGTGCAGTGCGCCTCGCTAAGCGGCCCTGTTGGTAGAGGCGGTGCCACCCGTGTTCTCCGACGGAGCAAGCAGCAGCATCGCGAACGGCACAAGCAGGAGCAGCCTCGAGCTTTTGAACGCCGTTCCTGTGTTTGGACAGCTGCGCAGGATGGGCGACCTCTCCGCAGATCCTCGTCCTCCCGGCGAGGGGGACAACGCTGGGCTCTCCGAAGACCGCGAAGCCCAGCATCCAGCACGGTGGCGTCTCCCGTGCGGGAACTGGCCTCCAGTGCGACAGCTTCCTCCCAAGAGTCATCTGTGCGCCGGCCGCCCTGGGCACCTGTCACCATGCTTGACTCGCTCGTTCTTGTGCGGCCTGTGGAACAAAGCGGTCCCTTCGGTCCTGAGCCCTGAGCAGGCGGACGCGGCGCCAGGCCGGTGCCAAGAGTCGCGGTGATGTCACGGGGACGTCCGCTGGCTCTTCCTTCCGGGGTGCGATTGTCCAGACCCGTGAAAGGCAACCGGGGGACGGACCGGTAACGCGATGAGCAGCGCACTGTCCTAGCGGGGATGTTGGCAAAGCAGGAAGTGCAGCTGACAGAGGACCAGGCGCAGCCCAGGAAGGAACAAGCGGGTCACGATGCAATCAGCACGGGCAGTCAGGCCACCCGGGCTCAGAGACTTCCTGTCTTTCGTTGGTGTCTTTCGGGCACTGCATGTCCTTGAGGTGAGCAGGTGGACGGGGAAGTGCGTGCCCTTGGGTTATCGCAGGCTCCTCGGAGTGCAGGAATCTTAAAAATGCACCGCTGTTCCCTCTGTCCTGTGCTTAGGGCAGGGTGGTCACGGGGCTTATGACTTACACCTTCCTTCACATGTGTTACACATCTCGCCACGTGTTGTCGTTCTTGCTTTGTGCTCTCGACCGGTTCTCTTAGAGACGCTGAGACTCCGCTGCATTTAACCATGTACTTGCCATTTCCTGGGGCCTTAGATCCTTTGCTCTGATCCCAGTTGCCATCTGGTATCATTTTCCTGCAACCTGAAGAACTTCCTTTTAAATTTCTTACAGTGCAGGTCTGAGGCTGACAGATTCTTGATCATCTGAAATGTTTTTTTTTTTTAATCACCTTCATTTTTTTTTCCCTTAGGCATGTCAGAGCTGAAAGAACCGTACGTTCTGCCTGTTATTCCACAATTGGCATTTGGCCGTTATCGCTTTATCACCTTATCTACCCACCCCCCTCGTCTGCCCCTTTACCCACCTTGGTTTTCCAAAGCCTGTCAAAGTGAGGCGAAGTGATGCGTGCCCTTTGCTCCTCAATATTTCAGCATGTACCTGATTAAGGCACATACCGAAAGCAGCTGGCCTCTCTTTTCAGGGGATGCTTATTCGCTGTGACGTCCAGAGACACATGCGCCGTTCGACGGGCTGTGACAGATATGTACAGCTGGGGGACCCAGGTGCCTGTCAAGACTCGCTCACTGTCATGATCTTAGAAATCTCCCTCACGCCCCTCCCCATAAATCTTTGCCCGTCACCACACCCCCAGCTCGCGGAGACAACTGGTGTTGCGATTTTCCTGGTCTTTCACCCTAGGTTGGGTTTATCCAGCCCTTTAACTTGTGAGTTTGGGTAGTAAGTGTTCCTTCGCCTAGGCCCGTTACTCGGCCTCATGTTTCTGAGTCATCCGCATTGCCTCCTGCACTGTGGCTCTCTCCTTTGTACCGCTGAGGTGTTTTCCACTTGGCAGCTGTGTTACGGTCTGTGTCGGCGCTGTGTCGGGAATCTGCAGCGCGTCCTCTCCAGGGACACAAGCATCTACCCGCCGTTAGTCAGAGCAGATATTCCCGTCTGCGGAGGGCGGGCCTGTCTCATGGCCGACTGGGCCCCAGCCATTTCTCACAGGCTGAGGCTGAGTCTGATCAGATGCTTGAAGAAGCCCTGACTTTGAAGAGAGTGGCAGCATGAAAGGAGTTTCCGTTTGAAAACAGAACTGAGAGTGAAAGTTGTCAAATGTCCTTTTCTACCACAGAATGAGCCAAGTGTGTCTCCAAAAAAATAATACCATTGTAGCAAGTCTGCACAGTGAACTCGTCAGAACAGCTCAACGGTCCCCCGGATACCTGAGTTAGTTCACCTGTCAAAAGGCGATCTTCAAAACGAATTCATCCGCATGGCACGTGCTCTCCAAAGCAGCTTCAGTGCTGGCATAGTTAACGGTCAGCCGTTCTTTCAGATCATAATTGTCAGAACTTCTTGAGCCTCCTTCTGGACCGAGGGTCATTTCATGTGTCTACAAAGCACTTCCCCGTGCATCTTGTTCCCTGGAAAGCGTTTACGCCAAGAGGCTCCTTGTCTACCTTTAAAACAGGTTTGTGCACCGACAGAGAGGGCTGTAGCTGCTTCTTCTATCTGATACCTTTTAGTGGTCTCTGAAGGCTTTCCGAGGAACGTTAAAAAGGCGTGAGCCAATATTTATGTTTTAGATATTTGGCATAAAGCGATCTTCCTCTAAGGTGTCGACCCGGATGGCGTGACAACAATTCTACCAAAGACGAGCAGACACTGACTCTAAAGGGAAAGATGAATGAGACTGTGATGTGGTCGTTACTGTTTTTCTTTTGCTCTGGTTCAGTGTTAAGCTTGAAAAACTGTCCATAATTAATTGCCAACACTCTTTAAGAGCTCTTTTTTGCGCACTTTTCTACATTTTTAGTATAGTATACATTTGGTATGTCCGCAGGGGTCATAGATAAGGAGTTAATATTAAAATTGGAGACTTTTAAATGGAAAGAGCTTTGGTGCATCCCTTGATTGGGGCCCTTGAATGGAAGACACCGCGTCCTGTCGCCGCGTGCAGCAGGGGCGGCCAAGGCTGGCGTGCGATGTGACTCAGCCCGTGCCACCTTCCAGGACTTTCACCCAGGTTTCTCACAGGCATCGCCGGGCATGTGGCTCCTGGTTACTGCGTGGTCACAGATTCGCAGACCACCGAACGCTCTCTCGTCTAGAGCACTTGGTCTCTTTCATGACGCCCGAGCATGACTGAAGTTCCGACTTACTCATTCCCAGATGGCGCTGTGCTTCATGAAGCACAAGTATTCTCAGGCACCGGGTTGGCGGTAGTGAGTGCAAAGATGGAAGTACCAGCCCCGGCCATCAGCGAGGCTGTGGGTGGGTAGCAGCAGTCAGCGTGGTAACGAGCTGTTACCTGGTGGCAGTTTTGATAGGCCCACGAGAAGCGTAGGCGCACTGTTTGGGTACACAGAATACACCACAGCCCGGAGAACCCGGAGGCGTTTCCCTAAGGAAACGGTGCTGTAGAGAGTCATCAAGGATGGATGGGTGTCAGCCAGGCGGACCAGGAAGACAGGCAGGTGCGGTAGCCTGTGCGACAGGGTGTGGACCTGCGGGCCTCGGAACACAGCCCAGGGCCCTCGGGCGGGGCGTGAGGAGCTGGATGCGAGCTGCGACCAGCAAAGCCCCCAGCAGACAGCAGCGGCCGCACGTAGGGACCGCTGCTCCCCACCGTAGGGACAGCTGCTCGGCCTAGCACGGGCACCGGTGACGGTCCGGCTGCTACCACGGGCCTGCAAAGAATTGCCGACACCCCGCTTCCATGTCCTCCCGCGTGGCCCGAGGGACTCTGTGGCCCGCTCCCCTCTGGCCAGCCGAGGCGGTGAACGCCCCGCTTCCTGGGCGGGCCGCGCCGTCAGGCCGCCGTCGTTGCTGCCTGTCTTGGTGATGGGCCATGAGCGAGCAGAGCGTGTCTCCGTCTCCTACTGCATCTATCTGCCGAGAGCAGATGCATCGCTTCCAACCATCCTCACGGCTGAACGTTCCCAGATCGGCCAGATCCTCGACAAAATCCAGGTCCTAATCTCCACGCCGTAATCTGCCCGCTTGTCGGCTTGCGCCCACCCGTGTTCGTTTTTCTCCCACGCGGGCAGTCACGAGACGCTGGAAAATCTAGCACCCCCAGTGTTTTTCTTGGGGAAATTCCATCCTCAGCTTGTCCGCCGCTTTTCTCACAAAGTGCCGCGCTGCGTCCACTGAAGGTCCATGGGAGGACAGGTCCTTCCTCGGAGGAGCGGATCGGCAGATGGCAGCGAGTCGCTCCGTGAAGCACTGCTCAGCAGTGACCATCCGGGCAGAGCCGGGGGGCTCCTGGGACATCAGGCCGAGCCAGGACGTTGGACACCGCCGCGCTATCAGCCGGTCTGCCTGACGCTCTTGGAGAAACGGACGGACCCTGTGGTATGGAAGGCAGCTCCGTGTTTGCTCTGAACCAGGAGGGGGGGCTGGGATGGGGGCAGCTTGGCAAAGGGGGCAGAGAACCTTTCTGATGGATGGCGACATTTTCTCTCTTGTGACTGTGTCTGGCGGCACAGTGGTGATGTGTCTGTCTAGTCCTCCCACGGAAATAGCTGGAAGGTCCAGTTTACAATATTTCTTCATTTATGGACTGTATGCATTTACTTCCTTCCCTCTCTTCCTCTAGATCATATAATCAATAACCTGATTATACACATATATAGATCATATAATCAGGTCTGTAGATACAATATATGTGTGCGTGGATCTCAGTAGATGGTAGAACAAAATGAAATTCTATAGTTATGAAGACCCTGGAAATACTTTTTGGCAGAGAACTTTGATTTTTTTTTTGTCTGCTTGCTTTGTTTTGCTTTCAGATGGTCAGGATTCCATGCAGCACTGTGAGCTCATTCGTCTCCACTTCACCCCCCCCATTTGGTGTTACATTTCCCACTTTATAAATTTGCAAACTGAGGCACAGTGAAGCTGGAACTCTGTCCAAGTGAAGCGAATCAGTCCCGGCGTCGCCAGGCTTTCTGTCTGAGGCTGAAACCACCAGGCTATGTTTTCCATATGTATTTTGATCTTATCAAATTTATTTTCTGCTGAGCAGGAAAGTTATCTAGTATTCAAGTGGGAAAGTGAACTTCCCAGTGGGTTGACCCCACTGAGATTAAGTCACGTTTCAGATGCACAACTTTCAACTTTTGTCTTGTTGTTGTTTTGGGGTGAGAAATGAATCACACAGTATGCCCCATTCTCACACCTGAGGGGCGAATGGGCTTTTCCCCCTTAGAATGGTTACGGAACACTCTAGGGAAGCAGTTCATAAGTCTTAAATTTAGCTTGGGTGGACATCCTTCTAGGCTAAAACATGTGCACCCAGCAGTGAAATAAATTATTCTTTTTACACTTGTAGACGTGTTCATGTTTTTTTTCTTTAGAAAAATGTTCTATTAAATATTATGATTTGGGGGTAGAACATCAATATTTAGAAAGTTGTAAGGGGCAAATTAAGAGCTTCAAAGGTATTAGCTCATCACTGAAAATACTCTTTTCCTCATTTTTGGAATTAGAGGTCAGTCAGGGCCGGGCGTGATGGTGCATGCCTGTAAGCGGCAGCCTAGCAAACCATGGTCAGGGCCAGGGATCGCGGTTCGAGTTCTGCCCGGGGCACATAGCAAGACCTAGTCCCAAAAAATAGCTGGGCGTAGTGGTGCATGCCTGTAATCCCAGCTACCTGGGAGGCTGAGGCTGGGGATGACTTGAGTCTGTGGTACCCCAGGCAACGTGAGCCTGCGGTTCCACAGGCAAAAATAGCAAGACCTAGTCTCAAAAAAAAATTTTTTTTTTCAGTCATTAAACGTGATATACTAGTTGAGCTCTTTCTTCTCGTAGTTAGGGGGCCGAGATGAAGGACAGCACAAGATGATACAGTCGTATCCGCTGAGCCCTGATCATTAGCACTTTACTCCTCCTGACTGCTTCCCAAATCGCTCAGTAGCTCACTGTCTCGTTGTGCTTCCTCTCCCCAAACGTTTCGCCCGACTGATACCAAATAAGGACAGTTTTAGAGCGAAAGGAACATTTTCCGTGGAGCAATCAGGTTTTATAAGGTGAAGGAACATCTTGAACTCATCCAGCGCAGAAGTGTGTTTCCTCCCCTGCTCTGCTGACAGTACGGGTATTTTGGCGGGCGGAGTGGCCCTCAGGATGATCGTGGATCATGGCTCGGAGGAAATAGCATGTGTGGTTTCAGTTACCACCTATATATGAATGGCTTCCAAGTCTCTCCACGCCGGTGACCTCTCATTCTCGCTCTTGGCCTCCATTTCTTCCAATCTGAATAACATCTCTTCTTGGAAGCATTGCAAAACCCAGCAAAGAACGGATGGTTTGAGGCTGGGAGGAATTTCTTCCACCCATGAAACCATCACCACAATTAAGGTAATAGACATATCTGTCACCTCTAAAGTTTTCCCTACGTCCTTTTAATTTGCATGTCTGCTGAGACCGCTTCACATAAGCTCCATCCGCTCGCTAGCTCCTAAGTGCAGAGGACAGTGCTTTCAGCTAGTGGCGCCGTGCAGCGCCTACTTCTCAGACTGGCTCACTTTGCAGAACACAAACTTGCTATCTGCTGGATACAGGCTGTCTTCTCCCCCCCCCCCCCCCCCGCCCCCAGCCCCTGTACCCGCCGTGTCGTTCTCTACTCTTATGATCTGGGCCGTCTTCGATAACTCGTGGATGTGAAATCACGCAGCGTTTGGCAGCGTCCGGTCCTCCGCATCTGGCTTATCTCACACGGTGTAATGTCCTCCAGCTTTGACCATGTTGTTGCGGATGGCAGGCTCGCTTCCACCTCGGAGGCTAATAGCATTCATGTGCATTCGTGTTTGTGTGGAATCTCACATTTTCTTCACCCGTCCATTGACGCAGCTTCGGGTTGTAGAAGAATTTTTACGGCATGTTTCAAATACAACAGAATTAGTCCCCGTTGCTGATTTTCTCCCATATAGTTTTTGTGTTTTTTGCTAATATTTTGTAAAATATACCGTATACATTTCCCCCATCTACGTTCTTGTTCATTGGTTATTCTCACCCCCCCACAAGCAAAAGGATACCTGTTGGGGTGATGGCTGCCTGTCACTGTGATGTGGTGAGAGCCGCCTGCGTGTCTGCAGGTCCGAACTTTTTGAGTTGGATACGTGAGGTGCGTGAGGTCTTTATATCTGAGACCTCCATAAGTGTTAAAAATGAATCTAAGTTCACCAGACTTCAGCAAATGGAAATAGACTATCTGTTGATTAAGAAATATACTATCTGTTGATCAAGAAGATAAGTCTCCCCTAGGCAATGCACAGATTTAACAGGCACTCAACACAAATACACAACAGCAACACATATTTGTTGTGGTTTTTTTTTTTTTGAGCCAGAAAAATTGACTGTAGGAATGTCTCTTAGCAGCTTATTGTGATTCAGCGTCAGCCATAATTTAATGAGATGGTCTTGCCCACTATCCCATTTTTTACAGTGGTATTTTTTCAGTTTTCTTTCAGTAGATTAAAAAGAGACTAACAGGGGAGATGTATTTTCAGCAAATAAGTGCGGTTTGGGGACGGTGATCGTGTAAACTTAGCAGTTTGTTTTCTTGACTTACGGAAGGATTATACACTCTCCTGTAAGTGCAGTTAGCAGTTTTTGCACCTTGCTCTAATATACTGTTTGAACTGTTGCTTCCTTAGTGATGCAAAATTAAATCTCGTATCTGCACCCTACTGTACCATCGCGTGATGTCATTGTGTAAATGTATTAAACACTTATCACTTGCCACATGCTTGTTGAGCTCAGATCTTTTAGGCACAGAGCCATAAGGGCGCCACGCTGAGTAAGCCAGTACCTGCCTCAGGGGAGACAGACCTGTACAGAAATGTTCCCAAAAGGAAGGTAAAGCTCTGAACCTGTATACAGTCAGAATATAAAGATGTGCACTTCTAGCCAGGGAGACGCTAGCATTGGAATACTAGGATAGCAGACAGATCTAGACAAAACCTCAATTCAAAAAAAAACAATCTTTTTTAAAAGAAGGATGTCAGAAAGGGCCTGGTTGAGATAAGAGGAGGCTGAAGGGCTCACGGACTTGGGGAGAGGAAAGAGCAGGTCCTCAGGAGTGAGCAGGAAAGAACAGGAGATTGCAGCTGAAAATCAGATGTTTGCAGTCAGCAGAGGCTGGCGGTGCCTCTTTGTGACGAGCTATCCGTGTTTGGGGGCGTTGGCTGCTGTTAAACCAGAGTCTGTAACTACGAACATGTAAACCCAACCAATTTTTATAGACAGCCCTTCATCTCGCTTTAACCGACCGTGCTAAACAACTACTGGGAGTTTAAAGGTGATTGAGTCGGAAACATGCAGGATAAATTTCCTTTGCGAACCATCTGGAGAGGGATAAACAAAGCATCCTTGGTATTGTACAATGAATTTGAAATTCATTAAACCATGTTCAGATCCAAACCCAACCCACCCGGTTGACGCAGGCCTAGAAATGATCAGCATGCCTTCTTGGCGGTGGAGGTAGGAATGGTATTTTCCTTTAGTTTTGAGTCTTATTTTTCCCAAGACTTAAAAGTTTCACCAGTCAGTTCTGGTCTCACTAATGTAATAAATAAATGTTCATGTTTCCTTCTCCTCATCTGCTAAGTGAAATCACCGAATTGCAGTTGTAGAGAAACCTTGTTGAACTGGGCCATGTTGAAATGATCAGGTCCTAGAGCTCTGTCTGTCTTTCCGCCTATGCGGTAGACGCCTTGACTGTGGGATCAGCTCTTCATCTCGGTACCCGTGAGCCCTAGCGTGAGGGGACAGCCACCGCGTGGTGTCCGGGTGTAAAGGACCGTGCGTTCGGATGTCATCTCACTTTGCTGGAGATCCCTGATCGTGTGGTTCTGAAAGCGACCTGGAGGTTATGTCTTTATATTTACAAGCACTGCGATGCGTATACTTACTCAGCTTCTCAGAACGTCAGAGGTGAGTATTGCGAAGCAAATGCCCCCTCCCCCCGTCTCCAGGCACGACTGCAGCGAAGGTGCATCTCAAGAAGAGAGTATTTTCCGACTTGCGTTGCGCGTTACGCTCTCCGAGTCAGGGATCGTTTCCCTGTTGAGATGCTGGCGAGGGAACTGTGTAGGATAAAGTCCTGCTGTTCCCTCTCGCACTCCTGTTTTAAACATTGTGTGGCTCACCCCTCTGCTCTTCCTCCTGTGTTCAGTTGAACGGAACATGCTGGTTGTCACTAGCCGTGAGGGCTTTTCACATCGCTGTTACCTTGTACTCACAGCAGCTTCAGGGGCATTTTTGATTGGACGATCTGAGTTCTTGGCAGTGTTAAAGAATCTGTCTCTTTAGAAATACATCGGACACAAAACTCCGCGGGTACTGGTTTATTTTCTTCTCATTCTGGTAAAGGGCATTACCTTCCCCTTCTCTTTCATACCTTGTATTTTCCAATAATTTTTTAAAATTAAATCCCGCAGGTACAAAAGGGCAGCGAAGCAAATCTGATCCACTCTGATTTAAACCAAAGAGCCCCGAGTCCCTTAATTGTAGCTAATTTGCGATCTCAAACAGCAGCTCAGAAAACGTGTATTTCAGCTTCATCTGTTCAAATATTTAGAAATAACTTGCGCGCGCATGCCATCTCTTGCTCGTGGCAGGAACGCGCTCTTTGACATGCAGGTGTTTTCTGGTTTTCTCTCCGAATCCACTAGCACATGCACAGAAAGAAGACAGGGAAGGCGGTTTTCTGTGTCAGCTGTTTCGGCGCCTCTCAATGGAAGCTACGTGCTCAGCACTGGGCTGGAAGTTCCCGGGGAAGATGGTCCGTTGGCTTGGCGTGCGGCTGAAGCCCTCTGGTGCTGGAGCTGGGGAGGGCGGCAGCTTTTAGGACTGAAGGCTGATCTTGGTTCCTGCAGACTTGCTGAACGCCTTCATTCATTCGGCCCAGTGGCGTTTCCCAGATTTTATCGGGCTTTCTGCGTAGACAGTTAGGTCTGTTACTGAGGGGAACTCTCACCGCCAAAGAAAAGCGATTCTGGGGAGTGTGTTTCTGTGAGCACGGGTGTCTGGGGCGAGCCGGCCGTGGGACTGTCACTTCAGCGTTGGCGCGTAGTGCAGAAAGTGGCTTCTCTCCCCTCCCATTCCCCTTACTCCAGCTAAGCTTCAGAGGCCCAAGAATGAGCAACACCAACATAGAACGGGTTGAGGGACCAGGCAAAAATCCAGCCCACAAGCCTGAGCTGGACACAGCAGATGGACAACCGAGAGAACCAGTGCATGCGAGACAGGAGCAGCCACCACTGTAGAGACACGATGTCACCGTCAGCACTTAGGCGCTCACCGGGCCAAGAAGACCCGGGACTTGGACTTCATTTTGGAGATGCCTTCAAGGAGAGCAGCGCCCCCTCCCCTCACTACGGGAGAGGAGAGGATGACCAAAGATGGGGTCATCGGCCCCTCAGCCAAACTGCAAACTGAGGCAGAGGAGATGATGCCCAAAGTTCAGTCCCAGACGCCTGTATCCACGGAGAAACTACTTGACCAGCACTGGCTGGGGACGAGACCACCTAAATCTGACACCAGAGCCATAAGGTAAAGCGGCAAAGCCGCGGAGATGGGATTGGAGAAGACGGCCTGCGGCAAGAAGACGTGGACATGGACAGACCGCAGATGAATACAGCCTGGGCCCAACGCAGGCTGAAGACTGAAAACCTACCCGCGAGGCCCGCCTGGTTCCAGCAACACAGTCCCTCGCCCAGGGAAAGGGCACGGCCCCAGGAAAGAGACCACTGGTCTTAGCACAACTAGTAAACAACAGAGTGGGCTTTGAGAGAATGGAGGGGGCACCGGAGGGAGGGGGAGGGATCCCCCAAAAAAGAGAGTCTTTTCTGTCTGCTCTGCTGATTGGGCTCACGGGGAGGCTTCAGCCCGGGTTTGCGATGCGGCTGGACCTGTTCGCTCCGACATGCCCTGTCCCACATGGTCCCCGCTGGCCGATGCTGGCCGATGCTGGCCGATGCACCTTCGCGCGCGCAGCGCTGCACAGAGGGAGCAGCGAGCGGGCAGCATCGGTAGCCTGCACTGTGAGCAGGCCTTCCCTAGAGGCCAGCAGCTCAGTGGACGGTGCTCACTGGCCGCCGTGTCTCGCCGGCCGCTGGGTCTCACTGGCTGCTGGACACCCACAGGCCCTGCGTTCTGAAACAGGACTCAGAGCTCCGGGCCGGGTGCGGCCGGAAGGCGGGCGGGGCCTCAGGCCCAGCCAGCAGAGGCCACACGGAGACCCTTCCCTTCCCAGCACCCGCTCGGGCCACCCAGCCGACGCCACGGTCAGCGCGGTCGGTCCCGGCTGTGGGGCCCGGGGCACGGCTGGTCAGCGCAGAGGCGCCCGCCCGCGGGCTCGGGCTGTCGGCGTGCGGAGCGGGT
>PVHY01018105.1:0-29965 GCA_004024945.1 Uropsilus gracilis
ACAACGAAAACAACTCTAAGACTCACAAAACGGCAGCAACTACCAGAGAGAAAAGGGTAGAGGGGTCAGCCTAATGGTGGAAGGGCATCAGCTAGAACACTGGTGGTGGATGAAGTAAGGCCATGTAACCAAAGAGATGAGGGTGCACCCCTGAAATTTATAGACTTTCATGAATCAATAAAATGTTACTAAATAAATGTATTATAAAATTTATAAGTATATGAAATTATAAATGAAATGTAATAAAATCCATTCCCTGGCTTCAGATTAAACCAATATATACTGAGAAACAATGGCGGATGGCATAGCCTGACATCTACCCTGGGGCATCAAAATGAAAGCCCTCAGCTGCCTGAGTCATCCACTTCAATCCACATTGAACATAAGAACCTGACAGAACCTTATTTCCCCTTTGTCTCCCCATTAGCCCAGACAGGGTCACAGGTCACTGCGTCACCATTTGTGCCCCAGGAAAATACATGAGCCAATTGGTTCAAGAACCCATTGGGATAAAGCCAACTGCTATGACCAAGGAAGCTGGAGAAGCCTGAATGGTGAAGACCTATTGGAGGATGTGGTTGGTGGGAGTGTGATCCCTTCACAGAAGGAAATAAATATCTAGAATCAATTAGAAGGAGGGACAAGAGAATGAGTGCTGGAGAGAAGCATCCACAAAGAGGGCCCCCACTGCACTGCCAAGGATATCCTAAATGATCCTCAGCAATTTATCACAATGTTAAATTCACACACAGACACAGAAACACAGACACAGAAACACACACACACAGAGCTCCTTTCGTTGCAGATTCACAACCTTTAATCTGAACTCTCCCAGGCTTGTTTCACTTATATCCCTGATTCAGGTCTGTGCTTTCTGACTCCTCCCCTTACTCACCATAAGAATAATTATATTAAGAAACAAATTGAGTTATGTTGTTCTCCTACTCAGACCCTGTCAATGGCTCCTTACTGTTCTTAGAACTTGGTGTCACCCAGTAACAGGGCCCTGAGTGAGATGGCCCTCCCGATCTCCACTTCAACTCTCCACATCATGGACTGCCACACCTGCCCTGCTGGCTCAGAATTCTGCACCTTGATCAGGTTCATCACCTCCAATACCCGTAACAGTAACCAATTCCAATCCCAGCCCCAGGAAAGACCAGAGCCAGGGTAGCTTTTTGGTACTAGGTGACTCATGGGAAAACTTCTGTAAATAGCTCTATCCTTCCTCCAAAAAGAGAACTACAGCAAGTTCCTTCCAGGTGAGAAAGAATCCCCCTTCTACATCCTCTGATTTTCAGGGATGTAACACCAAACTTTTTAAGTCATTAATCTCTCCTACCAGAGAGATGTTCCTCAAATCTGCTTAACTCCCTTTAAAAATGTAAATTGATTGCTCATTCTTCAGAAATTAGCAGCCTGGGCTAATTTCACAACAAGATTTCACATACATGAAGAGAGCCAAGTCATTTGTTAAGTTTATCTCTTCACCAACACTATCTCAGTCTCCTCAGCTGAGAACTTTCCTCCACCACAGAAAACCTATTCACCATTTTATCTGATCTCCTTAACATCCTACCCAGCCCATTCCCAAGGGACAAGAACCTCACTTAGAAAGGAACAAGGAGCTCCACTTACCTCAAATATGAAACCCTGAACAGCAACTCAGAATCAAGAGTTGTAGATCCAGAAGGTGCTTAGAAACACCCATTTTACAGATGAGGAAACTGAGACCCAAACAGGGAAGATAGTTCTTGTGGTTTATGAGAACTGTAATACCAGAACAGGACTAGAATCCAGGGCTCTGTGATCAAAGTTCAAATGAGAGGTAGGTGGGGAGATGGGCAGATGGTGGGATAGAAGGGAGGCACTGAAACTACAGGATACCAGCTGCATTCTACTACTACAAGTGAAATCAGAACAAAGTCTTCTTTAGCCAGGTGCCAAGGCGGGTGCCTGTAATCCCATCTACCTGGGAGGCTGAGGATGGGAATCGCTACAATCCACAGTACCCCAGACAACATAGCAAGACAGACGTAGAGACAGACAGACAGACAAGAGGAAGGAAGGAAGGAAGGAAGGAAGGAAGGAAGGAAGGAAGGAAGGAAGGAAGGAAGGAAGGAAGGAAGGAAGGAGAGAACAGTCCTCTCCCTAGCTGTGCTATTCTATCATTTCAAAACCTGTCACCCAGCTAACACCCCACCCAATCACGTTAAAAATCCCTGCATGGTTTACAGTGGCAAAGGAGTATGAATGACTACCTTATGCCCAACATCAACTTGGGCACAGGAAAGAGAGTTAACACCCAAATATTCTTTACATATCAAAAATTCTAACAGTTCCTCTCCAGTGCCTGATCACCCAATGGTGATAGTTGCTACAACTATGCTGGTGTCTCTAGGATGACCAAGGACAATGGCTGTCAGGTCATCATTGCTGAGTTACAAGTGAGAGACACCTGCACCAATCAGCTCCAAGGCCATTCACAGGGGGTGATGGGCTCATGAGATGAGACAGTGATCAGCAATGCCTTGCCCCTTCATTCATGTACTGGCATGCCTATTGACTGCCAGTACTGCCCTCAGCCACTGTGACACAGCAATAAAAAGACACAACCCCCTGTCCCACTGGGTTTACATACTTACTGGGAGAATGAAAAAGGTGACAAGCAAGAAATGTAATAAAGTACACTGTATAAGTAGAAACTGCTAAGGGAACAAGTAAACAAGTATAGCCCGAACTAACTTCATGCTCAGCTCAGTTTGGCCAGGCAGGGATGGAAAGGAGAGGGTACTTTGCAAGACACAATGAGGTAGTCAAAGGAGGTCTCACTAAGGTGCCCAGGAGAGTTGTCCTGGCTGACTTCAATTAGTTACTTTTTAGTGCTACCTTTCCTCTCCAAAGTGCCCGGGTTTGGATGATGAATTATATGGCCATCTTCCTAAGAAGTATGCTCATTAAGGAGGCAAGGGAATCGGCCCAGCAGGAATCTGGATGGAAAACAAGCAGAGCAAAAATCCCAAGGTAGAGGAGCCAATGATGGAGGAAGAGCAAGGGGAGCAGGGCGGGAGCACAGGGGAATGTTCAAGGCACTGAGGCTCGAATGGACTTCCCAGAGGGACTATGGCTTAGTGAGTACAATGAACTGCCTTGAAAGGGTTTGGATCCAATTCTCATTCTAAATGAACCTCTCCAACTGGACATCTTAAGATTCTAGCAAGAGAAAAGCAGGAAAAAGAAAACCTATTAGAAATTCTCAAAATAATCCCAGAGGGAGGTGAGGGAGACTTAGCAGGCGGTAGCAGGGAAGATAGAGTGCATGAGGGATTCTGTATGTGTCTGCTAATGGTGCATTTCACTTGTGGATGGATGAGAGAGAGGTTGGGTGTGAGCAAAGAGTCAAGAAAGACTCAGGAGACTTAAGGATATGGCCTGAGGAACAGAAGTGTTTTTCCATCAACTGATGTAGGGAGGGCTGAGGATGGTTTGGAAAATCACCAGTTTTGGCCAAGTTGAAGATGAGATGTTGGTAAGCCATGCACATGGAAATGTCACATAGTTGGACATCAGAGTAGGAGCTCTAGAGAGAGCTCAATACTAGAGGTACAAATGTAGGAGTTGTCATGTTGGAGAACCATGTTTGCCATGGTTTTTAGTCCCATAGGACTTTTAGTTTAGTTCAAAACAGAACAAGTTATATATGACAGTTGCTTAATATTTCATCTGCCCCATCCTGTCTGTGCTGCCATTAAAGTGTCTTGTGATCCATACCATAGAGCCAAACCCCTGTACTGGGCCTAAGCAGTTATGGAGTAAAGGCATCCTCTGGGGAATGGGTATCAAACCAATAATCCAAGTGATAATAAGTCAATAATCTGTGATGATCCAAGTGTTTCTGAGGACAACTGATTGAAAAAACACTGGACATGAAATTAGAAAAATCCAGAAGAGGAATTCAGATTCTGTTAAGGCGTGACTCCTTAGCTGTGTGACTTCTGACAAGTCACTCAACCTCTCTGAGCCTCAGTTCCCTCACTGTAATGATGACACCTCCTCAAAAATTTGCTAGTGAGCCATGAGTGACAAGATTCATCTAAGCAGCTTAGCATAGCAGCTGGAACACAGGAACTGTTGAGACAATCACAGGACTAATTATTGCGCTGTTATTGTGAAGATAAGAACTTAGTTGGCTTCCCCCAGAAATTGTTCTTTAGACCAGAATTAAAGGACAAATAGTTTATATGGAGAGTGAACCTAGGAAACACCTAGGTTAAGGCAAAGTGGGATGAGAAATGAAGCAAAGAAATCAAGAGGGAATGAGGGATCAAGTCACCACAAGTGGCATCTGGATGTTAATCCCACCAGGATGCTCTGGGGCCAGTGTGGATCACGTGACTACAAGTCAGCCCACCTGAGGGGTCCACTGTGCCCACTCCTGTCAGTCAGTGGCTGAGAACAGCTTGCAGGACATGGTAAGGGTATTGATTTCTGACTTTGGAGAAAGAGGAGCTACTTGAACTGGCTGGAGCACATGGTGGGGGAGGGGCAAAGCCATTCTAAAGACACACGCTGGCGTCCGGGATGGCAGCAGCATTCGTACAACTCTGCCACCTAATCCAGGAAGAATCCAGCCAATGTGCCCAAGTCTCCATTTTTCATCTATAAAATGGGGAATAAAGCTTCATCTCAAGAGATTTCACAAAAACATCTATAAAAGTCCTTGGTGGGAAGCTTGACACGTGGAACTTCTGTCTCCTTTCTCTCTTTTCTCCCCATTCTAACCCTCTCACACAAAGAAAGCCTGCTTTCTCCCAGGTCAGCCCCCCACTTTGAGAAGGGCATTTCGGCTTTACGGCACTGCCTTCAGGCTGCAGAGCCTCCTACTCTGTCCCCTCCTCCAACTGCATTGACAGCCCCAAAGATCCCCCTCTGCACAGACAAGGTAGAGGTGCTGAGAGCAGGATGGAGTTTCATGTTTTATAGCTGTGGCTGCTGTTGATCACACCGGCTGTATCCCAGCCCCTGTCTCCAGAGCAAACTGGTGTAGACAGAGTCATTGGTAACCCAATTTCCTTCAGCACCGCCGTGGGTATGTTGCTGGACTGCAGACAGAGACAGAAACATGGGTAAGTTGACCCAAAAAGCCCTCCCCCCCAAGACCAATCTGGAAAGGGAGGGCCCCTGCAGGAAGCAGGGCTGCCCCGGGCAGCCCCCAGCCCCTGCCACAGAGCCGGACCCGAGCCGGGAGACAAGTGCTCGTGTGTAAGCCAGAAGCCACCAGAATACAAATGAGCAGAGAGGTCCCTGTGCCAGGAAACCCCCACAACGGCTGTTTGTTTGGAGTTCTGGGAAAACCCAACGCCAACAGAGGCCTCACGGAGGCATCCAAAGCCAGAATAAATCTGAAAGAAGTGGACCACGCTTGAGGCAGACCAGGCTTCGTTACCGACACACAAATAAGTCTGGTTGATTGATAACGCTCACTATTTAGAGTTTGTGACAGTCCCAGCCAGGGGGGCTGGCTGCATCCAACCCAGTGGCCGGCTCAGATGAGGCAACTCAGCGGAAGTAAAAAACGCCTTGTGGTAGTTAGTTTCTGGACACAGGGTTGCGTGAGGACGTGATGGACAACAACTGATTGATTTTTCCTACTGCCCGAGACACAGAATTTAATATCCCCATTGTGCAGGTAAGGGAACCAGAGCTCAAAGGGGCTTATCAATAATTGCACCATGGTGCTGAATTCTGTCAGCTGAAGAGCTGGGGATAAGCTACACCTGCCCCTTGCTTCAAGACTGTCTCGTGGGATGGTATTTGCAAAAATCTATGGTGTTTTCATGTGCAGGATTTAATGGAATACAAAATGTATTGACTACACAGAGAAGCCTTTGGTTACATCCAGGGTGGGGGGAGGGGCAATAGAGGGAAATTCTATTTCCTGAGCCTGCTGGTGGTTTTATATGAGTGTCTCCTTGGGATGACAGTCTATTAAGGTGGACACTTAGTAACTAGGAACCTTGTATACCCACTTTATACTAAGGCAAGGATCCAATAGTCACACTGTGCAGACTAGCAGTCTATTTTGTTAATAAAGTTTTATTAAACACCCCATGTCCAGTCACTGATAGTTTGTCTCTGCCTCGCTAACCCTCTGTTGAAACAGTTTGTAAGCTCTTTGTACTCTATACACACAAGGCTGAGCGGAATTTGGGCACAGAGTAGCCTGCTCTGTTTATCTTAACAAGTCATGGAAATGAATTTTCAGACTTTAAGAACATAACAAACGACAAGAAGAAAGAACTTAATGGTTACCCTGACATATTAAAGACTGCATAAGTTAGCTTATAAATACACGTATAATCTAATGAGAAAATCAGTAAGCAAGGCAGGAAAAAAAAAAAGACCAATGGGAAAGACAGGTGTTAGAGAAATCACTCTTTGCGGCATCTTTTATGATTGGGAACAGCTAGAAATTGAACCCAGAGTTTTTTCTGGACACCCAAGCAAAGATGAGAACTCATGAAATGCAAGGTATACCAAGTGTCAGGAAACCAAACTGGGATTTAAAATCCCCCACACACAGTCCAGCGAGCATTTATACCCAGGCACACCACAGAAAGTTGGCTGCTCTTGATAAAAAGCAGCTTTAGCCCATTTTTCCTGCAAAAAGACAACTCATTTTTTGCTCTGATGGGCAAAAAAATCCTCAGGAGCCCAATTTTCGCCAACTGCCATGTGGCACTGCCTGTTCCCATCTGGGCTGGCTGGCACAGACCATGGCGAACAGAGCAGAGGGCCCCAGGAGGGTCCCCTGATTCTGGCTCCATCAAAATGACCTACTTGGGATTAGAACAACATTGTAGGATATAACTGTGTTTTATGGGCCATAAATATGGCACAGATGTTCCTTATTTACATAGACTCGGTAGATTATTAGTGGGACATTACCATGCTAATATGGTGATTCCTGCCTTTGAAACTGGAAGGCAGGAAATAGGAAGATGTAATTAAACAAGGATGGGGGGAGTTGCTGAATAAAGCGAAACACAACAAAACACAGACTGAAATTACTACCTGTTGGTTTTATTCCACAACTGACCCTGGATGGCTAGAGTGCAACTTCACAATCTATAATCTATAGATTGGATTGAGAGAGTAAAAAATCAGCAGTAATAGTGAGGGGAAGAGGTAGCATGGAAGGTGGGAAAGTGTGCTGACCGTGTGCTTCATAGAGGAATTAATGGCCTTAAGTCTCAGCATCAGCTAAGAGTTGAGTTTTATAATTATTCCCCTTGAATGGAGGCCAAACTCCACTAACTTCCCTTGATCAAAAATGCTCCAGCAGCAGAGCCTAGGTCTGTCTCCAAAATCCTTTTTCTGTTATCAACTGTGCAAAAAGCAACAACAGGGACAGCTCTACACAGGCGCAAAAGCTCTTCATGCTGCCCCACCCGGAGTCACTGAAGCACACAACCAGCAAGACCCAAATCGATCTCGGTGACCCCTGGTAAATAGACATCGTCTCCCTGCAGACAGAGGACAGAAGGTCTCCATGGTCCTTGGTTCCAAAGTCAGCGAAGAGTCAAGTCTTCAATGGGATATGGGGCTGCTTTCCATCCTCCCTCCCCTCCCTCCATACCAGCTCAGGTCCCTGTGGCTCCAAACACCCCAAAGAGCTTGGCATTTCACAATGACCAGTCAGGCATTGGCTCAGCCCAGGCATTCCTCCCCTCCCTTCCTGGGCCCTCCCCTCACTCACCACTCCACAGACAAGCATAGCTTTCTGCAGGACCCATCCCTGGTGCCAGCCAAGTGAGCTGTCTCCCAGGAACCAGCAGCAGTATCCTCTGTTTACCTTGTCTGGGGACAGCCAACATACCCATGTCTATCTGTCTCCCAAACCATTCCCTGAGGACAGAATGTAGGTCTCCCTGACCCATCATCTACCCCTCCAAGACCCGCTGCAGTTCCAGTGGCCAAACCAGAGAGGAACACAGGCTTACCAGGAACAGAGGACCTGGTGAGGGACAGAAGAAAGACCTTATCTCAGACACAGCCAGGACGCTCTTCCAGGGACCTTAGCCATACCACTAAGGTTTGCCATGAAACCGCATCCTCTAAGCCATTCAGCAGCTTTAGAGTCTCCAAAACAAATATCTGTGGTCAACACAGTGATGGACAGAGCGCTTGCTTTTTGACACTGCATTCTACAATGCAAATCGCATTTGCCCTTGACTGCATCCAAGTGTGGGCATGACCTGTGCTGTGCCATGGTGAGGCAGCAACAGGCTGCTTGTGCAGGGCAGTAGCTAGTTCTTATGTGTAATGTGATGGTCTGTGGCTTCTGCTTCGGCCAGGTGTCCCGGGGGAAGTCACCCCAGGCTGCTCAGCACAGCATACCTATCTCATGAGTATGTCCTTGTGTGGGGATAGAGGGGAAGGAAGAAGAGAAACAGCCATTCCTCAGCTTCATTTTTAGAAAATGCATTCCTAAAAATTAGTCACAAATGGGAAGATTGAAATGTGTAATATATAGATCTCAACATGCTACATAGGTAGAGTGTGGAAGGGTGGCTATGGGAGAGTTTTGAAAAATTATGGAATTTTAATTATAGTATGTTGCATTTATACTGTGGTTTTGTGGTCATCTAATGTGCTCTTAATTATTCAGAATTGTTTAAAATATTTTTAAAATTAAGTTGCAACAACATAAATTTAATTCTATTTTCAGTTATCTCAACTTATGGAATATCACAATTTGCATAAAGGAAGACACAAGTTTGTTGTTGGGGAGAAGGATACACTAGCACAGATACAACAGAGAATGGAGCTGGAGAATCAGCATTGATTTCCATTCTCTCATACAGTCTATCAACAAACATATATAGCACCTTGTATGTGCCTGGTGCTTTCTGAATAGTGAGACAGGGTTGGTCCCTCCAAAAACTTATGTTTAACTAGAAGAAATAAGTAAATAAACAATAAATACTTGAGATAGTGGGGACTATTTACATATTCAAGTGAAAGTGAGCAGAAAATGAAGGATAAAATTTAGCAGAAGGGTTGAAAATACAGTGTCTCAAGGAGAGATGACAGCAGATGTAAAGGTCCTGAGGTAGATACTGGCTTTGACTGTCAGGGAAGGAAAGGAAGCTCAGTGTGGTGAGAAGCATAGTTAGTGAATCCTGCTTCTAAAGGGCTGATCATCATGAGGTTAGCCAGTCAGGGCATTCGTTTCCACTGCAGTTATTTCACTCTATGATAGTAGCATAAAAATGATCATAAACTATACAGGAATGAATGTGGGCAAGAGCTGTGTTCTAATGCAACTCTTCGTATGGACACTGAAACCTAAAGTTCATATCATCTTCTCAGGTGACAAAGTACTATTCTTTTGATTTTTTAAAAATATTCTTGGGTCAAAGTTCAAACAGAAACAGGCAACAGACCAGACTTGACCTGCAGAATGAAGTTTGTGGACCCCTAAACAAGACTTCTTGGGGTCATGGTGAGAAAGGGAATGAAAGACCGTGAGGAAACAGCTTTCACAGTTAGAAGCAGCAATTTGGGCCAGGAGTCTTATTTATTCTAAGTGCAAATGTAGTGATTTGAAAGAAAAGAGAAACACAGTCTGATTTATGATTTTTAAAAATTGCTCTGGCGGTTGTGTGGTGATTCTGATGGTGTCATCAACTTCCTTGAAAAAAATGTGTCAATAGGACTGAACACGGTGCTCTTGATTAAGGCGTCTGGAGCAAACCATCTCCCTATTGAAAACTCTATGAATCTGTTGATTTCTCTCTGTATTTGAAACACTAAAGGTATTTCTTCTTTTAGTGTTTATTCTCAATCCATAATTTTAAAGATTTCCCCAATTCCCAGCCATTCATGTGTTTTCTTTCATTTTATTTCCTCTCACTATGGAAGTCATCTGGCCAGTGACAAATTGAAGCCAAAGAGTCAACACTGTATATGCATCTCACAGGCTCTATCTCTGCCTCGGACTTGTAACCACAGGCACCGACACCTTCACATCTCCATTTTCCACTTATTTTTATAATAGAAGAGAAAAGTGAGGGGAGATAAATTCAGTCATGGTTGTACAGACAAAAGTGGTAGAAGAGGAAAAACTGGCTTCATAGTTGGGCAACATCGAGGTACAACAGCTTCAGCTTCTTCCGTAAAATCTAAATTCAATACTGGAGTGCGGCGGGGTTGGGCAGGGCAGGAATGAATAATGGGAGTGCAGCTTCCCCCCCAATCCTAAGTCCAAGCAAAGGAAAGGTTCTTAGAGACTTGGCACCTTCAGGCTTTGCTTTGTTTCCCGAGCTGCCCTTTCTGAATCCGAATTTCCACCATCACACAAGAGCCTCATCTGACCCTCTATGTCTTGACATTCAGCTCGGCCCAGTGACCCAGCTCCATGGACTCTGCCCCACATGGAGACAAGCAGTGTCTCCATGTGAGTCAATGGCACTATAACTTCTCCTGATCTCTTACAAAACCCGAGGCTCTCAACCCTTGTGAACCTGAATAAGATTCATGCTGGTTTTTAAATCTTGGTTCCCACCTCTGTCCACTTGCTAGGGTTACAGTGAGGATAAAAGGAGATGACATAATTAAAGTGCTAGCCAAGGCTTCTGACAAGTCAATCACAGTAAATAAGTAACCAGAATAAATCTAATCAAAATTTTTCACCCCTCTATTTTAGGTTCCTAGTTAATTTCAATTCCTGCCATACCCATAAAAGCAATGCTTTTTGTGACTCAATTCTAAAGAATATAAAAAAGGAGTTGGGGGGGGGGCGGAGGGTTGAATGTCTGTAGCAGGCAGACCCTAAGATGCCCCACATCATCCACATCTCCTGAATCTCATGCCCATATGTAATCCCTTCCCCCGTGAGTATGGATCAGAGTAGTGACTGACTTGCAAAGGTGATAGGATATAATTTATGTGACTAGATGGCTGCATCTACCATGCTCACAGACTCTTTTGTCTTGCTAGCAAGATTAAACAGGCCACTTTGTTGGAAAGTCCATTAAGTAAGGAACTAAGAGTGGCTTGTGGTCTACAGTCACTCAACATGGAATAAGGCCTTCCATCCAGACGCCTGCAAGAAACTCAACACTGCCAAAGCTACAGAAGCTTGAAAGCAGATCTGTCCCCTTTGGAGCCTTCAGATGAGACCACAGCCCTGGCATCTGAGCAGCAGCCTGTGAAAGATGCTAAGCCAGAAGACCCAGCTCAGTTATGCCCAGACTCCTGCCCCACATAAGCCATCAGATAATAAATGAAGTTTGAATAGCTTATGTGGTTTAGTAAATGTTGTCTTAAGTTTATGCTAAGCTAATTTGGGGGCAATGTGTTAGGCGGCAAGAGTTAACTAGCAACACAGGGTCCACATCCATTTGAATTTTTCAAGTCATCCAAATCCAGAAGTCTTGTCAGCTTCCTGCACACCTCCAAATGCATTATGCTAAGTTTTCACAAATTTAAAAGAACAGATTAGAGGTTGATTTCTTTCAAAGAATCATGGCATTATACCAATCGCAATCCCTTTCCTCCCACAAAAGGAAATCATTTGCCAAATCTTCCCTTTTGATGCAAGTGACAAAGGGGAAAATCAAACCATGGCATGTCACCCCTGGGTCTCAGAGAAAGGGATGACAGTACTCAGCCTAGTCAGCCTGACACCAGCCATGCAGTCAGGGAGGTCTGAGCTGGGGTCTTCCAGATAATTTCAACAAAGATAGGCCTCTGAGGAGGGGTAGCCTTTGGAGGCATTGTCTCATTATTTAATATCACAATTTCTAGTCCACAGTCATTTCCCCCATGCTAGCATGAATTTCTCAAGGTAAATAAAAGTTATTTTTAACTATAAGCCTTAGGCTGTAAACTTGCTCCCCTGAAGCGTCAGGTCAAACAAAATCAAAGGGAGCAGAGAACGGAGAGAAGCAGCCTGCTACTCTGAGGAAGCACACGTGGAAGTGCTCAGTCAGGCTGCTGACTGTGGGCCCATCCCACCTATCATCCGACTGCTGCCCCAGCCCTCTGTCCTCTCTCTTTTTCCTGTGGTCCTACTCATGCATTTCCTCCTGCCTGCTGATTCCCTTCACTCAAGCTGCTCCTAAACAATTTGCTTTATGCTCACAGAGCATTCTGAATAGCTGAGACTTGCTCATTAGTTCAATTTACCACTCCAGATACTTGAATCCAGAGCTGGTGGTTGAAGGCATAAGGCAAAATGCCAGGCCAATGCTGAAAAAACTGTACCTGAAATGAAAAGCCTTCAAACATGTTGCATGACTTTCCCTTCCCTTCCCTTTGAGGTAATCAAATGAGCAACATGCACACCCCAGGTTCAAAACCTCGAAACAGGACTCAGATTTTGTCCCAAACTTCAAGCGTGGTGTGTCATTCAGTAGGTCCTTCAGAGCATCTAGTGTCTGACTTGCTGCCTACAAAAGGGTTGTGGCACTGCTTAAGAGCAAGGATTCTAGTATAACAATATGCCTTAAAACACTGTAGAAAGCATTATAAATAGAAGATCCTTGAGAATAAAGAAATTAATTTAGCCTTTTCTTATAACTTCAAGTTAAGCACAAAAAGATCAGTCACCATCTTCGAAAGCCCCATCTATTTCTGTCTCCTCACATCATGCCATCGCTGCTTCTGCATCTTCAGCTATAAGGTGAGGGCCTTAGGGCCCTCAGAGGACAGAGTCTCCCCTCCCATGTGCCTGGCAGCTGCAGTTTATGGAATCTCATTGCTGCTCCTTATAGTTTCCTCTGGCAATGAAGCCACCTCTCCTTTTATTCACCATGACAGCACACAGGCCTCTCTGGAGCAGCCTGTCTTCTTCCTGAGAAACCCTTTGCATTTGAGTGGAAATCAAATACAAACTTGTTAGAATTGCATGTAAAGTAAGAGTCATAGCCACTGGGCGAGCATCTGGGGCTCTCCCCATGAGAAAGAGCAAGAGCTTCTTGTGGGTTTATCAACTGTTTGGTAACGCAAAGACTCCAGCTCGCTCGTTTCAGCATGCTGGAAGCTCAGTCTTTAAATAGTCAAAGATTCTGGAGAAGAAAGACACTTTGACATGGCATCGAGAGTTTTTCCGCCACTTACTGTTTCTGTGTAGACCTCACCTGACCGCCTGTCTACATGTATCAACATGTATCTGTGTGTCTAATATTCAAACCATGCATTTGATATAGAGGAAATTACCATCTAACAATGAAATTAAATGCCCTATTGAATTGAGACTTATTAAGATTCATAAATGAATTACCAATTCTTGAAAAAAATTCTTAGACATTGCCATTGTTATTATGATTTACCAGGTATTTTTATACACATCAACCTCAAATGTTCATCACCTCCCTGCCAGATAGGCAGAATTATTTGCCCACCAAAAGATGGGGAATCTAGACTCAGAAAGATAAAGTAACTTGCCCAAGGACATACAACCCATAACTAGCAAAGACCAAGACTATAACTCGGGTTTTTTTTTAGTTTTTATTTCAATGCCTATTCTTTTTCCAACAGGTGGAATGATTCACGATAAAATCTATTTCAAGGCAAAATTATTCTTTTATGATGTAACTAATTTTTGCAATTCAGTAGATTCTTCTAAATCTTGCATAGCTTTGAAATTGAAACAACAATGGCCTGCAAATGAACTCAGCTCCACTGAAACCTAGATTTGGCCAGTTAATAGCTCTGTGGCTTTGGATGGCACATAACCTCCCTAAGATTGTATTTCTTTATAATGATCCAATTTCACAAAGACATTATGAAGATTAAATGGGATGATGCATGACATGTTGCTTATGCCACATAGAAGTTACTTTAGGTATTCTTAATTCAACAATTTGTTATTTTCCTTTAAAAATGAAATTACGGGTTGAGATTTCAGATTGACAGAGTTAAGATAAACCAGTCATTATTGCATAAGACAGAATACAGAATCATCAAACCAAGTCTAAAATTGCTAACAATGATTCTTAAAAATCACTTGATAGCCTCTCTTTTGCCAATATATAGTGAGCACCCAGAATGTTTAAGATGGCACCAGACCCAGGGGACCAGCAGTGAACAGCACAAAGTCCCAACCCTCATGGAACTTAAGTTCTAAAAGAAGAGTCAGAAAAGAAGGTAGTTTTTTAAAGGCAAAGAGAATCCAGTAGCACAAATGAAGAGAGCAAAGCGCCATCTCATTGGGCTGATGTGGAAACTGGCCTCCAACTAGACCATGAACTTGATTGACCAAAGGCCCTGAATGGAATTCATATTGCATCTCTATACCTGTGGGTCTCAAATCTGCACCAGCATCAGCATCACCTTGTCAGAATACAGACTTGTCCAGCCTGAGTTGATGATGGAATTGGTGGGTCCCAACAATTTGCATTTTCAGGATGTTCATGGTGGGCCTGTTTCCAGGACCACCCTTGCTACTCAAGTGCCACTGAAGACTATAGTCATGCCAGGAAAGAGTGAGGCAGAAAGAACGAAGAATAGATGCCCGACTCCACTCCCCCTGCCGGATACTCTCCTGCCAGGAATCCCATCTGCTAAACTCACTTGCAATGCAGTGGACCATGCAGCCTCCTGAACTCAGAAGAGTACAGAGGACCCCAAGAAAAAGATCACCACTCCTTGCCTTTTTCCAATCTAATGGGTGTAAATCACCTCCCACACTGCTCTTTACCTCCAGACATCTCAACAGCCCTTGTGGGCTCCCTTCAGCCTAAGCCCAGCCTTCATTCAAGTCTTCTGAAACAGAGTTGAATTCTGTTTGCACTCAGCAGCCAGAGATCCCAAACCCCAGACAGCTTTCCCAGTGGTGGCATTTTCAGAAACTGACAAAAGCTACTCTATTGCTTTCTCCAGTAGCATCAAAATGGAGGTCAAGCATCAGACCTCCTTTTGTGCTACGCAGATATGAATCATGTGCATGAGAACCTGCAGTCTACTTGCAGTGAGAAGGCTCCAAATTGAGCTTTGTGGCCTGAGATGAGGAAGACAGTGACCAATGGATCCCAGTTTGCCTCTCTGTTTAGCACTGACAGTCCCACAGGCTGGGAACCACTTCCATCCCAGACTCACCAGAACCACCGGTGGGCCTACCCAGATACTCCTGTGCCCCCACTAAGCTCCAACCACAGCCCTTCCCCCAAGAACAGCAAGCATTTTCTGAGCATCCTCCAAGAATCTGAACCCATAGGCAACACTTGACATCTATCACCTCACTGATTTCCCTTGGTCACCACTTGAGCAAGATACTGTTGCCTCACTCCGCAGATGATAATACTGAGACTCAGAAGGCTAGATAAGTTGTTCAAGGTCTCACAGCATGGAAATGGTACCAACTGGAGCCACGGTCTGGACTCTAAGCCATAAGTGGTTTCCACACAACAGGCTCTATCGGCACCAGACTCCATCCGCACCAGACCTGATGTACAACAAAGACACCCAAGAGTTTCAAAAAGTTCTCTTAGGCCTCACCTCCCAAATGGTGGTCACTGTGTAGAAGCACATTTACACGTGCCTGAGGATCGTGTGCATGACGAGAAAGTCAGTGGGGAGGGATTTGGTGCCTTCAGAAAAGCGGAGATAAAATGACATTGCACAGGCCCCTCTCTTGCAGAATCAGAAACTCTTACAGGAAATTCTGACGTTCATGGCTTGTTGCCCCCTCCCATCAAAGGCAGTCCCACCTCATGGCTGAGGTTGCAGCCTCTCATTTGCAAAACTGGACCATGAATCACCTCCCTCGGTGCACAGGATGGCTCTCCTGCGGGTGAAATTAAATTAATGAACAATGTCCAGCCAAAAGCTGTTTTCCTAAAATGTTATGTTTGCTGGAGACTGAGAGGTCCAAAGACAACAGACTGGGATGATCCCTACCCATATGAGTTCCTGGGCTGGGGCACCTTCAGCTCCCAGACTTCCTACATGGAATCCATCGTGCCTGCTTCACAGGATTGTCATGGGAATTAAATGAAGCCGTAGAACTCCCCCAAAGGAATTCTCATTGAAAATCCTGAAGGAATTCATTACACCCAGAAATCTCAAATAGGGCTAATTTTCCCCCTAAGTGTGATTTTAGCACAGCACCTAGCACAACATTAGCCAGAAAGAAAGCAGAAAATAGTAAGAACAGATTCCAGCCTCAATTTGCTTGGCGCTAAGTCCTGGCAGCACCACTCACGAGCTGTGTGATCTTGGGTCTGCCACTTAACCACTCTGTTTCAAATTCCTTATGACAATTGAACCCCCATCATAGAAGCGCTTTGAAGACTCTAAATGACAAGTAAAATCTCTGAAAAATGCCTAACTCTTGACAAGTATTTAAAATAGACAACAGCATTAGTGTTCACTCTTTGGTAGACATTTCCTCTCCTGTATTTATCCCCCTAGCATTCAGTTTGGATCCTTCTTGATCTGCAGATATAGTCTGATGCACCTGTGATTTTCATAACTTCTGAATCTGGCTCCCTATTATTATTCCCCTATCATCCATCACTTCGCCAAATGACTTGTCATCGCCTTGCATTTTATGCTTTCCATTCTGATGTGAGCCAAATGTTCCTCTTCTGTGTATACTCTTTGGGGTTTAGAAATCTTCATCCCAGGAGAGTGAACATTCCTTCTGTCATATTTCTAATCTGCACTCTTCAGATGGAGTAGCTGTTTGAAATGAACAATCCTGGAAACACATTCTGCTGGTTTCATGTCTGAAACCTGAGGATTTCACAGCATATCCCGTTAGTACAAACTGCAGAGTGACCGATCAATGGGCAAGGGTGGATATTTTTATACGTTTATCCTCTGCGAAATATCTCAAGTGACTCATTTTCAGGAAGAAGCAAATATCAAAAGTCAGAGATCTAGAATTCCAGTCCTGAAGAAACAAAGATGCCATTGCTTGGTCACATCAGAGATGGAAAAAGTGTCCAGAGCTTGGGAGCAAGATGACAGCTCATGAGTGACATGGTAGTGGAAATGTGCATGTCATCAGTAAAAAAAAGAAGAAAAGAAATTAATTCCTAAGCTGGAAAAAAAAAGCTGTCCAGGGTTACAATATCCCCAGATCTGGAAAAGACTGTGATCTTGACTCAACTGTGCAGTTGAACTTGCTGGAACCTCAAGGAAGTCTAGAGCCAAAAGAAGTGTTATTCCTCCATAGAGCCCAAGAAAACAGAAGAGGGTATGTGAGAAGGGTACAAATGCTGGTGTGTCTTCAGGCCCATCCATCAAGGCCCAAATTTTTTCATACTCAAATACCTCTCTCTGTCAGTGGCACAGCTCTCTACTTCTCTCCTTCTAACCAGATGCAGGGCTCTTAAAGTTCCCTCATGTAATCTTCACTGTAGGCTTTCAAAGGAAGCATTCTATATAGAAAATGAGACCTAAATTTGTTTTGAAAAAATGATTGAAGAAAACTGTACATATGTTTAAAACCCCTCTCATTTGCACTTCATTAACAAATCCTACACTCCAAGGGTATCAATTTTTAAGGAAGTAACTTAAATGCAGAAATATTACAAAGAGAAGTGTAATTAACACCTATGTTCTTCTCTATCAGGAGTTATCAACTATTCTTAACAAATTTTCTTAAAACACGTTCCCTTTCAAATGAAATGGAATATTACCAGATAGAACCAAAATATCCTTTATCTACCTATCCAGTGACTATATTATATTCTTTATCGACTATGTTCTTCATCTACCATCCCAGTTCCATTTCTCTGCATACCTTATCTAAAAGGTGTAGCCTCCCATTCCCCTTTTTATACCAACATGAACATGCACAGTTAATGATGCTATTGCTATATCCATTAAAATGGTTCTTGTTTCTTCCCTCGGAAGAGGATCTGTCCTTTCAGATACTGAGTTTGGTTCATGAACCACAAGAGTCTAATGTTTGTAAATATCCCTTAATGGATATTCAGATTCCTAGCGAAAGATCTTAATAAAAGAGCTGTGACTGAGCAAAACTTGGGCTCCTTCTGTGTATGATCAGGATCCTGCCAGTACTGAAAATGTCACTAGTGACTTACACCCCACTAGGGAACCAAGAGGTCAGAAAAGGCCAGGCAAAGATAAACCACATGTGCTTCTGCTTTTATGATTACCTCACTAACATTGCATCCTGTCACTCTAGATAAAAGATTAGGAACACACATACAGTCTCTGACAGATAATCTGTAACCCGTCTGAAACTATGCCGTTGGCGTCATAAGTGGGACAGATGCGATGCGAGGAGTTCATTGTCATGGCCAGAGTTTAGTCAGCGAGCTACAATAAAGGACTGATGATGTTTCCCACTTCTAAAAAGAATTCATCATTTCTCCCACTCTATAACCAATTTGAGACAAATTAGACCCCCCCTTGGCTTAAAGTCTTGGAATCTGAATGCCAGTGTGGGAAATAATGAGTAAAATAAGCATGAGAACTTTTGTGGGAGAAGCTGAGTCAAGTGGACTTATTCTCTGTCCCTCTACCTTAGACCAGTTAGATTTGACAGATAAAAGATGGTTGAACTGAAGGCAAAAATGAGCCTACAGTATAATCACTGGATTGTTGTGTATGAGCCAAAACATTGATTAAGACTAAAGATTTTTCAAAGAGAGTTGGACTTCCCACACACAGAGATGAAAAAATTAATGTCTGAGATTAGAACCAAAACCTTTAGGTCACAAAAGAATGCCCCAAATTAGACATCTGATAAGGTAACCTGGGATATAGGTCGTAATAAGGGCCACTAGGGTTCCAGCTAGAACCAGGAGCCAGCAACTTTCTGGAGGTAAATGACAGTTGCTGAAGTAAGAGGAAACAAGAATGGAACTGAGAAATGCTTCAATGCTTGCTAAGCCAATTCTCCAGTAAAAGCAATAACAATATGCTTTTGCACATAGTGAATTTAAATGTATGCATCATGTTTTACAAGTGGGAAGATGCAAAGACAATACAGTGAGAAGTTCTGCTTCATCAGCCTTTAGAAAGTGCCAGTAAAGAAAGTGGTCCCAAGTTAAACTAAGAAATTCTGTTTTTAAATATGTGTACATCTTTAACAGACAATGGTGACCTTGGAACTCCAGGATTTGTTCAGGTTAATTGCACTCCTCCACCAAAAATGATGTTCAAAGGGCCATGTCCCAGAAATAATTTTCTACTTGGAACACAAATCCTCTGAGCAGAAAATTTAAAAGACTTAATTGGGAAGGAAAATTTGCATTGATAAGTATACCAAAAAAAAAAAAATTTAAACTGTTTGAAGCAAGACTGGATTTAGTTTAAGGTATTTGCGTGTTGGAACTGAGCATCTCAGGAGTTGAAGTTTCCTCTTCTAGAAGTTTCCACAGTTTCTCTGTAAACCTAATTTGAATGGCCACAGGCAGAATAATGCAAGGGTTGGAGAGTTAACCTCTGCTTTGTCCAGATCATTTTATTTCGAGAAAGATCACCATCCTGTACTGGAGCCAGCTGAGCTACAGTAAAGGGCTGAAGATGCTTCCCACTTCTGAAAAGAACTGAACATCCACACCAGCACTTGTTGATGCCCATTTTTCTGATGTGGGTCACTCTTACTGGTGTAAGGTGGTATCTCATTGTGGTTTTGATTTGCATTTCATTTCCCTGATTGCTAGTGATGTTGAGCATATTTTCATGTGCCTGTTGGCCATTTGTATTTCCTCTTTGGACAATTGTCTTTTTAGTTCTTCTCCCCATTTTTTGACAGGACTTCTTGTTTTGTTTTTGCTAAGTTGTGTGAGTTCCTTGTAGATCTTTGTTATCAAATCCTTATCACTTTTGTGAAGGGCAAAAATTTTCTCCTGCTCGGGAAACAACCCAAATGTCCCAAAACAGACAAGTGGTATATATACCCAATGGAATATTGCTCAGCAATTAAAAATGACAAATTCGATGAATTTGAGATAACATGGATATACCTAGAAGAAATCCTATTAGCAGAAACAAGTCAGAAAGAAAAAGACAGAAGCCAATGGTTTCACTAATATATGGGACATAGGAAAAACAAACAAAAGGCCAGGAGGAAAATTCAAAACAAGTTAACAACCAAACTAAAGTACACAGATAGGGTTGGGGAGATGGGTGAGAGTGGTCAGGAAAGAAAGGTGGTGGGTGAATTCTGAGGAATACAAAGATGTGAAATATATATATATATATAAATTATCTAAAAAAAATAATAATTGATCATTTCTTCCCCCCACCTTCCCCCACAACCAGTTAGACTCTTGGCTTAAAGTCTTGGTATCTGAAATTTCTGAGCTTAAGAAAAAAAAAAAGACTCCTTCCACTCCAATACATATATTTTCTATAACAAAAGGTAAAAAAAATGCAAAAGGTCTTCAGAGACAGATAATGGAAAATATTTGGCAGAAGAAAGACTCACTGAATAAAAGCTATCATCATCACGGCTCTGGAAACAAGAGAGGGACTGGATGAAAATGGCTTTGAATCCAAACGTGAGGATGTACAGGTACATAGAACCACAAGCAGTCGCCCTCAGTGTGTGCCCAAGAAAATGCTACCCAACCTTGTACAGCCTGACTCAGCAAGACTGAAGACAGTAAGTGGGAAACTGCTCAGTTGTCCAAGGCCCTGAAGGTAGAAACCAGATAAACATTTTCCCCAGGCAGATTAGAGGCAGGCTCATGCCTTGGCCTCTGCCTTTTCCAGAGAAGAGTTTAATGAGTCCAGAGGGCCTTAGCTGGGACTAGCATAAATTGGTAACTCTCCTGCCTAACACAGACACTGCAAGACAAGCACAGGGTGGTATCTGCAGTCTCCTCCACCACCATGAAGACAAATACATTCTTGGAGCACGACCCAATCCCCACAACCCCCAGGAAGTCCAGTGTCCAGTCGGCCTGTGTGGAATTGGACAAAGCCAGCCCCACTGGAGAGGCTCATAGTCCTAAGCATGGTTTCCCGCACCTTCATTTCTTCTGTGATGACTGTACTAGTGCCACCGAGATCAAGACTGAGCACACAGGAGGGACATGTCTCTAGTCAGTTAATAACTTATAGATTTACATCGAAAATGCCCAGGGCTGTAACTTAAGTCCCTTTTATATGTGCTGTTATATGTGATGATTTTTTAAAAGCTCTGGAAGTGGACCAAATGATCCAAAATAAGTGATGAATTTAAAACCAGGACATGGAAATGTAATAAAAAATTCAATTTCAATTAAATTATGTGCTAGTTCTCCCTATTGATGCTGCTTATAGATTGTTTCTTGTGGAACACAGAAACCCACATGAAAACCTTACAGTCTTACATAAATATCAGTACATTTTCAACTTTTAGGGTAATGCTAGAAAAGTTTTCTGATGGATCTTCATATGAACTCATTTTTACTTTCTGACACTCGTGATTAACTTTCCCAAGGTTTGCATTGTATCAATTCTGAGACAATAAATCTCCCTATTCAAGTACCTTTATAGGTAAAAAGCTACATACTGAACTGACACTGGTATCCAAAATAATAAAAAGGCTTAAGTATTGAATACACTTTAAAGTGTGCATTCCTCTCCAAGATACACGGTTTCCCAGGCTGATGTATTGCTTGAGCCTTCTGCGATAGGCAGCCCGAGATACGAGTCCCAAGGACCCCCACCCCCACTTGCTGGTAGTCTTGTGCCCATGGACACAACCACCCTCAAGGGCTGGACCAAGCAACCCCCTTCTGACAAATGGCAAAAGTGATGAGATGTTACCTCCAAAATGAGCTTTTTTCAAAAGATTTGGGAATTTACCCAAAGGATACAAAACACTTATTCAAAAGGACACCTGCACTTGGATGTTTACTGCAGCACTATTTACAACTGCCAAGATATGGAAGCAACCCAAATGCCCCAAAACTGATGAATGGTTGAAAAAGACGTGGTCTATTTCCACAACGGAATATTATTCTGCAGTCAAAATCGACAAATATGAGGCATTTGTGATAACATGGAATGATCTAAAAGGAACTATATTAACAGAAATAAGTCAGAAAGGAAAAACAGAAACTATATGATCTCACCTATAGACAGGACATAGGAGTGACAGGCAAAAGGCCAGGAAAAATCCAGGGTAAGCTGACAGCAGAGAGGGGGCAGGCTGTTGGGGAAGGAGTAGAGTGAGGGAGAGATCAGGGAAGGAAGGAACATAGGAAAGTCAAGATGATGGCTCATGGGTGATGGCTAGAGAGAGAACCCTGGGGAATGCAATGATGTAATATAAATTTATGTGTATATATATATATATACATACATATGCAAACAACAAAATGATTAATAAAAAAATTTAATTAAAAAAACAAAATGACAGGCTTCCGTCCTTCTCAGCGCACCCCCCTGAGGAAGCTGGTTCCCACACAGTGACAGAAGGGTACCAGTCGGTAGGGTTCCTGTGGTGGAACCCACAGCTCCTAAGGAACTGAAGTCCTTAAACCCTGCCAGTCAGTACATCCATCCTCCCAACAACCACATGAGCGAACTTGGAGCAGATGCTTCCTCCTGCAAGCTGAATTCACTGTCACCTAGGACCAACCGCTTGATCACAGCCTGAGAACCAAAGCAAGAGCAGCCAGCCAGGCCACAGGGGCCTCTTGACCCAAAGAAAAGGTGAGATGAAGCCACTGCATTAGGGGGCATGAGCTGTTGCACAAAGATGACTAACAGCTCCCTACTCACAAAACGGATGCTGAGAAACAATGGCAGGAGACAGTCTCCTGACCCAGACACTGAGCGAGCAAGTGCAAGATGCTTAGGGAAAAAAGAAACGGTGACATGACTCTATCAGCTGCACAATGATCTACTAAGACGATGTGACCAAATCATCTTTAATGGTGTTAATAAAACTGCATGCTCAGATCAACTTTAAAAAAAGAAGAAATGCCTGCTTCCTCCTCCATCCCTAACATGGCCAGCACGCCCAGGTCCAGCACATCCTGTGAATCTGTTCCCCTAAAGTGCTCCAGTCAAACACCCCAACGTGCATTATGGACTCTGACACCTCCGTAAAAAAGGGACCAGGGCTCTTTAACAAGATAACTGGCATGTTTAGAAAAGCAAGCCCAGGGTGAGTTGAACATCTTGTGGTTGCAGAATAACAAGGACACTCTCAAAGTGTCTGCAAGCAGGGCTCCGAGACGTCTGGCTAGAAGGGCTCCCACTGCCCAACCTATGATCATTTCAGCAGCAAGAAAAAAAATGAAAGTCACAATGATCTTCAATTAGAGCAAGTCCAGATCAGCCAAAGCCACTCATTCAAGATCATCAAATATCAAAGACTCCAGAAAGTTCTCCTTGTTGATGTGAATTGATTAATTCATACTTAGTTTCCAGGTGACAAATGCAGCACAAGGACATGTCACCAGTCATCACAAGTCACAGGAGGACCAAGGAAATGGGTCCACAGACACCTCTACAATCTACACAGGGACGGCTAGGGCCAGGTTCTTCGGGGGCAGGTTAGGAACTGTTTTCTCATCTCTGTTTATCCTGCTGAAAACCAAGAGGCTGGGATACATTCATCTGCTCCTGAGCTAATGAGATCTTCCCTTCTATTTTTACATCCCTGGCTGAAGGAAAAAGAAAACGAATGAATGGACTCTCCTCTGTCCCCACCAATCCACGCCCCACCTAAACACTGCAGGTACTAGATATTCGCTCCCGCAGCTTTAACGGATGTGGCCAAGTCAACTCAGAAGAGCTGCTCACTACTCAACAACGAACAAAGCCACGTAACTGCTCAGATCCTTGCCAAAATGTTCAAGTCTTAAACTTTCTGATTTTTGCCAAACTAAGGACGCAGGAAGGAATGTTAGCTCCCTGGTTTCACTTATGGACTAAAGAATCTAAAAAGGGGGGAGGAGGGTGGGGCAACCAAAATCAATACCCTGCAAATAACCAATGCAAGGGAACATTCTGGAAGCTGGCAAGGGATAAGTGAGAGTAATAATGCCGTTGATGAGCTTGGCAGAACTGAGCTGGGCAACATACAGTTACTGCTGGTTTCTGCAGGGCCTCCAGCAGGAGGTGCTGGTGCACCCACTTTACAGATGCAGGGGAAAAAGTGAGCTTGGAATTTATCAAGGTCACTTCATAGGCAGAGGCAGGAGCCGGGGCTCACATGCACATCAAACTACACCGCGGCCCATGTTCAAATACAAATTTTAATTGCTCTATTCTATATAATTTCACCCACGCCAAGTGCACAATACTATGGTTTGTAGTAAATTCAACGTTACACAACCACCATCACCTTCCAGTTTTCAGTTCTTTCTATCATGCCAGCATTTTCTCCTGTGCCCACTCATTATAAATCCCTGCTCCCACGCCCGGCCCCAGGCAACCGCTGATCAGTTTCCCATCTCTACAGATTTTCCGCTTCTGGATATTTCACATAATAGTTCTTCGCATCTGGCTTCTTTGGCTTAGCAGAACATTTTAGGAGGTGGTAGCATAGATCATAGTTGGCTTCTTTTTATTGAGGTGGCATCCTGCTGCCTGGACTCACCACTTGATGGACATTTGGAGCCTTGCATTCTGAGGCTACTGTGAATAAGGCTGCTGGGAAATTCACGCATGTGTCTTGGTGTGGACATATGTTTTCATTTCTGCTGGGTAGTTTCCTGGAAGTAAGACTGCTGGCTCCCACGGCACGTGTATGTTTAACTTTTTCAAGAAACTGCCAAGCTGCTTACCATAGAGGCATCACCATCTTTCATCCTCTCCAGCAGCGAATGAAAATTTTGAGCTCAATAGTGTAGAAACTGGAAAGACCCATTTAAAGCCTGACTCCGGTGTGAAAAAAAAATCAGTCTGTAACAGCGTGGACATACTTCCCACCTCTCCAGCCTCGACCAAGTCTGAAGGAGTCCTGTTAGGGGCTCAGGGCAGCACTGGCTGTGTGACTACGAGAGTGCGCAAGTGAAACATGCTGATATTTCAGGCTAAAGCAGGCCTAATGGTCACCGTTCATCACCCCTCTCACTGCACCACCTCCCTCACATGTTAATCCCTGCTGCTCCCAGCTGACTTCTGGTGGGCAGGTCCCTCAAGATCCATGTCTACAAGTGATCACCCCCTTAGCATCTGGGCACCTGGAACCCTCACCAACAGCTAATCAACAGATGGCATCGCCGTGTTCTTCCAACGAATAAGCATGTTCAGCTAGACCACCCCAAATGCCAGAGCTCATGACCCCTAACTGGCTACCCTGCTCCACCTGGACCTTCGGATCACTGCTGTCGCCTTATGTACATCCACCTAAAGAATCCTTGCTTTCTTCCTCCCCAGACCAATTTGCATCCATTTTCTAAGATCTCAGGAGTCTCTCTAGCTGTTTACTATTATCTACATGGTGCTGCCTCTGGCCCCGAATCTGTAATGTGCTTGCAAATGCTAGTCCATTGTCAGACACGGTTTGTTTCCGGTATTCTCCCAACCTCCTTATTTATTGGAATGCCACGGCCTTCTATGTGTTTACATATTGTTTGCCAGCTTGCACACTGCATCTTCCCCTCACTGCCCCGGGGATCCTGTACTTAATTTCTAGGTGGGTGATAGAGGCTGGGCAGAAGGCTGAATCCTGGGGCAAGGGAGACTGTACCAGGCTAGCAAGGGAGAGGAGGCCCATCCAAACACTCCTAGCTGTGGGGCAACCGCTGAGCTTTCTTTCCAGGCAGTTCTCGTGCAGAAGGTAAAATGGGCTTAACCTGAACGTTCTCGACACTCACCAGCCCCAGGCTGTGGTGTCACCTGTTTGTGATTTTCATTTTAAACCTCTTGAAAAGCAAATGCAGGAATCAAACCTCCCAAAAGAAAAGGAGAAAAGCAGCAACAACAAAAAATTTCAGACCCAGTCATCCAATCGTCAGTTATAGCTGAGCTTAAGGCCCATGTTGCCACTGGCCAAGCAAGGAAGAGACAAGGGTCCCCTTTAGAAGAAGGTACTGCACGCACTCACTCCGCAACATCACCTGACTTAGTCTTCATAAAATCCAGCCAGGCAGCCACAGTTATCCTCTCTTTGCAGGTGAGAAGCCGGAGACCTGAGAAGGTGAATGACTAGCCCAGGCTGGCACTGTCAGAAAGGCAGGGGCAGGATTCCAAGGCCCAGAGGCTTTCCCTACAACACACTGCCTCCAGATGGCACCTCTCCTCAACCCCTCTCTGGGCTGCCGCCGGACTCTACCATCTCTTCATCATCATCAATAAATATTTATCAAGGACCCACCACCTGCGTGGCATTGCTCTTGTTTCCACAGCAACACACTGTCAGTCACAGGAGCATCCCGTGCTTAGAAGAACGAAGCTGTAATGTCCTGTGATCGTGGCTCTGAGAGGTGACAGTTAACGCTACTCCAGCCGACGCCTTCTCAGCCAGTAGCCTGGAGCCTGCAGCGCTGTGCCCGGGATGAGCCGGAAGTTCAGCAGCAAGCCAGCGGATTGGAAGCGAGACGCAGGTCTGCTTCCCTGCAAATCTGTTTGTGACTGTGTTGCTGAAACAGAATCCAAGCCAGGTTTGCACATTAATTGTTCTTTTATTAAGGAACAAATCAAGCGATCCAGGACAGAAAGTAAAATTTGTTACTGTACTGCTAACAGCTCCCCAGAGGTATCTGGCAATGATTATCGAGTTAAATGACTACATCACTACCAACTGCGATTTCAAAACAGTCCCCTCGAAGATCCACTTCTGCTCTCAGTGTACAAAGGCTGAAACCCACGGGAACCTGAAAGAAGGAGCCCGTGGTTTAACTGTTTCCCTCTCCACCCTCCCACCCCCATCGTGTATCGCCATACTCTAAACAGGTTGATTTTAAATGCGTTTTTATCTTCCTTTACAAAAATCATGCTGGCTCACAAAACACATCCCAGAGGAAGAAGGAAGGAAACTGCCTTTGGATGACAAGCTTTCACCACTGACCTGTGGACACCGTGACCCAGAGGTCCAGGCAAAAACATCACCCCAAGTGCATCCTGGGTGTTAGTTTAACCATTGAGATTGTTTTTCAAGAATGGGAACGTTCAGATTAGAAGAATATGGAGAACACAGCACTAGGTTTGAAAATGTATTAGTCGCCCCAAGTTGCCAAAAGTTTCAACTAAGATACTGCCAGGAAAATCAAGGTATTGTCCTAAGGACGTTAGATTTGGAATCCAACAATTCCTGCCCTCAGAAATAGACTCAGATCAGCCCGTTTCAAAAAGTCAACATTCGCAGCCGCCCTGCATCTGCAGATGCAGATGTTCATGAGGAAACCTGGAAAAGTTCATCTCATTTAAATGGTCCAGTGAGCATTAAACCAAAAAGAACAGGGTAGCTAGAGTGTACAGAAAATGTCCGTTTTCACGAGTGAGCGAGGGTTCCAATGCACCACAGCTCCCAAACGAGCTAATCCCCCCCGGTTCAGAAGTCCTTGGAACAATGAAGCCACTTGCCAAGTACAAGCTAGAGAGGATTTGCAGAAGCGCCTGGCTCAGGTGGCGCCAAAAGAAACAGAAGCGATAACAGCAGATTTCTTCCCAGACTCGACTGCAGGACGGCTTTTCTATCCCAAGTGTTCCAAGCGCAAACAAAGAAAAGGTGCTTGCTCCTCGCACTTCTCTAAATGTTTTAACAAAAGGCTGCTGAATAAACACATTACTCATTTTAAAATTGAAAAGAAGTTATATTCCTGAGATGAAAGCGACCAGATTTGCATTTGAACAGTTGTGGGCGGGCGCCACCTGGCGGGAGCATCCGGGACTGCGCGCTTTCCTCCCCAGACAGCATCCCAAGCCCGAGCGGCTTCCCAAGAACCGTTGGAGAGCCGCGCTGGCATCGTTTCCAGAATGTTTTTGCCGTGGGAACGTGAGTACTACTCGTGTGCGCAGGCCGGCCAGAAGAATAAAAACCTAACCAAGAAGCCAAGGGAAAAGAATCACGCTCGGGATCCGGGGGCCGCCCCAAGCATCCTCCCTTAGAAGAACGGCTCTGCACCCCAAATGCAGACCCTCCAGGGGGACCTCACGTCGGCGCACCATTTTAAACCAGGCCGAGCAGACGCCCCTCTTCCACCCAACCTGCCGGCGTCACGCCCCTCTGAAAGGGTGTCCTGGTGCCTAACTTGCCAGCGGTCCCTTTCACGGAAGTCCTCTATCCAGGGCCCATTTTAGTGGGGAGCAAGGGAGAGTCCAGTGCATTCCGTCCCCCCGGAGTTCTAGGTGTCAGAAGCAGCTCCTGTGTAGAGCTACACCCCAGGTTCACAGCTCGCTGTCTGTCTCTCTCCACTGTCTCTGTCTCCCTCATCCCCCGTTCCCCCATAATATCTGGGCACTGCTGTCATCAGCAATCCAAAGAGCCTGTTCCGAGGTCCACTCGCTCGGCTCCGTGTGTCTCTGTGATCCCAGCAGGCTCCGCTAGGCGCGGTCGCCCCCAGCCCAGTCGGCGCTAAGAAACTTCAAGGTGATTTTGAACTCGGAAGCACATCTGCACCGCTCCCGCGTCCTCCCCTCCCCCGCTTTCCCTTTCGGGGTTCAGGGCTGGCAGATGCCCGCGGCGGGGCTCGGCGCCGCGTAGGACCCCGCGGCGGCGGCCTCCCGAGCCCGCCAACGGAGCAGCGGGCGCCGAGCAGGGCAGCCCGCGCCCCCGCGGGGGAGCCGCCTCCACTCACCCCCCCTCCCGGGGCCGAACCCAAACAGGAGTCCCCCAAACTTTTCCGGCGCAGACACGCTCCCGGGACAGAGGGACTCCGCTTCCAGGGCCTCACCCGGGCGCCCGCTGGACTCCGGATCTCGCCGCCGGGGCGGGGGGAGCAGGCATGGCCGCGTCGCCGTCACCACCGCGCCCCACGCTGCCTGCCTTCGGGGCCCGCTCGGGGAGCGCGATCTCCGCGAGTCGGGAGCTCGCCGGCTCCCCCGGGAGCACAGACCCGCAGCCTCCCGGCAGCCTCGGCCTGCGGCGCCCGGGGCTCCCCGCGGGACGCGCGCGCCCCGCGAAGCGGCCGGGCAGAGAGCGCTCCCCCCGGCGTCGCCGCCGCGCCCCATCTCGCCGCCCCAAAGACTCGAGTGACAGATTCCGACAAGTGGGAGGCAGCAAGTGGGAGACTCGCAACAGCCGCAGAAAGTTCCTCCCGCCCGGGGGCCGGCGGCAAAGTAACGCGACCAACTTCCCCGAACGCGGGCCGCGGGGGGAAGGTCGGGGCCGGGCGCGCCGGGACCAGGCTCCCCGCGCCCGGAGGCCGGGCCCCCGGCCCCGCGCCCCGGCCCCCGGCCCCCAGCCCCGCGCCGCCACCCGCCGGCACAACTTTCCCGGCCCAGGGCCCGCGCTGGAGGCCGGGCGCGCCGGGGGGCGCGGGCGGCCGCCGGGCGCACTCACCTGCGGAGCTCTGCGCCTGGGCGCCGGGCAGCGGCGGCAGCTGCAGCCTCAGGAGCAGGCAGAGGGCGAGCGCGGCGAGGCTCGCCATCCGGGCGGCGGCGGGCGGCTCAGCCCCTTCCCGCGGGGCCCGGGGCCGGGACTGGGGCGGGCGCAGGGCGGCCCGGCATCGCCCGCGCGGCCGCAGGCTGTGCGCGCCGCGGAGCGCCCCGGCTGGCTCGGCGGGGCTCAGGCAGCCAGCGCCGCTGCGCTCCAAGCCGAGGCGCCGCGCGAACTGAGGCGCGAGGCTGGGCGGGGGCGGGACGCGGGGGGCGGGGGGCGGTGTCCCCCGAGTCCTAACGCCGCCGCCGCCGTCGCCGCCGCCGCCCGCCCGGGCGCTCCGCCTCGGCCGCGCACACACCCTCGCGCGCACGCCGGCGCCTGGCACCCGCCCGCGCCTGGCACCCGCGGGCTCCCCCGCGCACCCTCACCGGGGCTGGCCGGCTCGGGGCCGCTCGCACTGTCAGGCGCCTCCGCACTTCGCCCCCTGCTCCCACACCCACACGCCCGGCAGGGTCCGCCACGGCTCTTCGGCCCGCTCCG
>PVHY01018106.1:0-29966 GCA_004024945.1 Uropsilus gracilis
AGACTCAGCAGCAATTGCCTGAGAAAGCAACACCTGCTGGCCTGAGCGCTGTGCCCAGCCCTCCCCTCGGTGGCCCCGGTGACCCAGCATGTGGCCCCTCAGGAGAGCATGTCGACAGGGGCTGGACCTGTCCATGCAGCCTGAGCCGGTGGTGGGACAGCAGGCCCAGGAGCTTCTTAGCCCTAACCTCAGCTCCAGGGAAGCAGTTCAAAGTTCACAGGGGTGAACTCTCTCGCATACGGTCAGATGGGGGGGCTGGAAGGAGTCAGAAAGTTGCTCACTCCAACCCTGGAGGCAGGTATAGTACTCAGCAGAACTCTCTGGGGTGTAGAGGCCTCAAGGCCATGGGCCAGGGTAATGTCAACAGTGACTAAGGGGAACCCTTCCTAACTGGCTTGAGCGTCTCACTCAACATCCTACTAAGGAGACTCCAGTTTCCCAGCAAGTTGGCGAAGGAGAGAGGTAGCATAGCTGCCTTCTCTGGAGCTTGAAGGCTGGTCAAACAGTCTGACCTGGGGACAAACCAGTTGCACCTCGCAAGACTGAAAATCACCATGTGCACGTCCAGAGGGTTGAAGCCCTCGCTCATCAGGCCTGAGCTGGATGGTGGCAGAGCCCTCACCCAGGGCTCTGGCCTCTCAGTTCTTTCTGCTTTCCCTTTTGCTGTCCATGGCTCAAGTGGTAGGGAGCTGGTAGTTTCATTTCTCAGTAAAGGGGATCCTACTAGTAGCTGCCACCCAGCAGTGACAAACACTGTGACTTTATAAAAACTTCCAAAGCACATAAAAGGCAAGACAGAGTGGTGAACAGCCAATGCTGAGTACACGGAATTCATTCTAGTTTTCACTTTTTGTGCACGCTTGAAATGTTCCTCTAGAAGGATTTTAAAGTATCAGGAGTTTCCTCAAAAGCCTTCAGCCTAGGACTATAAATTCCCACAGTGAAGACTTAAAATGTACTTTACCCTAATTCTTAATACATTTTAAATGAAATTTGGGGGGATTTAAAGAGATGAGGCAAGTGAGGCTTGAAGGTGCTGCTTCTAAGGCACCAGCCATGTCTCCTGGAGGACAGCCCAGCAGCGGTGGGTCTAGCCTGTCAGCATTCCCATCGCCCTGAAGACTGGTTCCAGGAAGAGATGGGAAAACTGCTCAGGATGTCACCACCCACCATCAAGCGCACGGAGGAAGATTCACCGGAAGTATTTCTTCTTTATAAACACATAATGTTTATTTGAAATTCCAATTTATTACAAGTTTACCCTTTTAGTGGGGCCCTTCCTCCTTAAAGACAATTAAAAAAACAAACAAACAAACAAAAAAATTCAGGTGTCACTGAAGTGGGAACACAGGATTCTCACTGTTAACAAGAACAGACTGGCTCTACGGTGAGAGGCAGGGGAAGGGTGTTGGCGACCAGGACCATGAAACTGTCCTATCAGTGCTAACTCCAAACCTGTGGGAGAGGGACAGTAAATCTATCCACCAGTCACTGGAGCAGATTCCCAGCCCGTGGGCGAAGAGCACTGGGGAGAGACAGACCACACCTTGAAGGTTTAATATTAAGAGGCTTTATTCTCAAGGTCTGCGAGGTCAACCCCCTTGGTGGACTTCTTTTCCCTTAATTTAAATCGGTGTGTAAGAGCTTAGGTGCTCAAATTTCCAAATTCAAAGTTAGAAAAGAAAATTAAACCCTGTTTTGTCTTTTTATCAAAATCTGCCGTAAAAGGGAAAGAAGACTAGTCTTGTCTACACGTAACTACCAGCGCTACACTCCTTGTGGGTAGACGCTTTAAGTCCCTCCGCCGGCCCCTCCCACGGCCCCCAGACACTGACTGCTGAGGCTCCAGGTGCCTGGGAGATCCAAGCCAGGTGTGGAGGCGAGATGGGAGACGCTGTAGATGGGAGGAGATGGCGACAGCCACCAGGACAGGCAGTGACGCCCTTCCCTGCAAAAGCCCACTGCTGGCCCCGGAGAGCCTCCAATCCCACTTCTTAAAGGAGAGAATGGGCCAAGGGAGAAGACGGGGCAAAGTAAAGCAAACACGTTATCATATAAATTGTACTGTACATGTGCCAAAGCAAGATGACAAATATTTTACAAGATGTTCTTTATACAATATCACTGCTGAAACAAGCAACTTTTAATAACTAGAAAAGTCAATTAAAAAAATTAAACATTTAAATTCTTCCTGCTTTTCTTTTGCTCCCCTAAGAGCTTGTCTGGTATGTGGGTGGGCTGGGCTCCAACACCCCTGTGGCCAGATCCATCCAAGTAAAGGTTATAAGCATGATTACAAGCAGGATCCAGTCTCTAAGCGAAGTGCCTTAGTTTTGTTTTTTTTTTTTCCTTTTTCTTTTTTAGGGGGTGAAGTGGAGTGGGATTGGGGAGAGAGCTGTCACGAAGGGGAGGGGTATTCAGGAATGGCTCCAGGATATGTCCCTTTACTCTGCCAAGATCAACTCAAGACCACAACTGTCTCATGATGCTGGTGAATACAGAATTCTGCATGGCACTCACTGATACCGTCACCTGAGAGGGAGGGAGGAAGAGACAGAGTGCAGGTTTAAAGAAACAAAACTGTCTATCACCCTGATCCTTCCATGTAACACAGGAATCCCTCCCCTGGAGACCAGAGGGCTTGGCACTGTCACGATGGATAAAGTGGGAGGGATCTTAGGAAGGAAGGAAGTAGAAGAACTGGGACCTCAGGAAAAGTCATACCTTTGGAATCTTCCTGGAAACTCAGAAAGAGGGGGTAAGGCCATCTATGACCCATAATATTTATGGGTGGAAACCACCCAACCAATAGTAGGCTCTCCAAAGAGTTCTGCTGGAAGGCGGCTTTATGGAAAGTTTGTAAAAACAGCACAAGCTTGGGTGACAGGTGTCTCTGTGATCTCCCTTCCACATTCTCCATCTTCCTTCTCTTCGCCACCTCCAGTCACCCTCCTCTACTCTCTCCCTCAATGACCCAACCTCAGCTCCCTTACCAGGGCCCTGCCTCTATTTCTTCTGTCTTCGTCCCCTAGACTGTCCAACGGGCTCTGACTCACTGTCCCCTTCATCTTCAGCAAGCCGATCAGGAAACTTCTTGCGTTTCCTACGGACATACGGGTGGCCGGGAAGATGTTTATGCAACAGAGCCACCAGACACTGTTCTGTCTTCACCATGCAGTTCAGCACATGGCTGCCTCGACAATTGTAAAGCTCAGCATTAATAAACACTTGCTTCATGTCGGTAATGAACTCCTGCACAGAGCGGTAGTTCCCACAGGAACATTTGTTCTGCATTGTCTGAAAGTCCATGGGGTGAGTGATCACATCATAGTAGTCCTCAGCCTCATCTCTAGTCACAGGCTCCCTGTGGAGAAAAAACAAATGGAGATATTTGCAGATCTGAATGTAGCTAACAGAAACCCTGTTATCAAACGATCTGCCCCAGAATGCCCAGTCCTGCTGAGATCAGCCAGTGCAGGCAGAGAGAAGGCATGTTCCTGACACTAAGAGCTGTCTCTCCCTGTCTGGAAAGCAAATTTCCCTCCTACTAAGAAATACCCTGAAAGGGATGGAGTAGCTGGTAGAGGTTTATCTTAGACTCCCTCTGCCACTGATGCATTTGGATGTTCAGGGAACATACAAGGCTGCTCCCACACCCCTGTGCTGGAGGACAGTAAGCTTACCTGAAGGGCCAGCTGAAGCGGTACTTTACAATCTTGTGGAGGATCTCTTCACACTTACGCAACTCCAGACTTTGCCTCCGGGAGCTCCGCTTGGTCTGAAGTACCTGGTACCAAAGAAAAGATGACATGTTATTACAGGTAGAAGAGTGAGCAGAAAATGTGCATTTTTGCATTAAAAAAAAAGAAGAAGAAGAAGAAAAAAAGAGTTCAAACATTTTCTTGGAGCGGAGACAAATTCATGTGACATTTGAGTTAGAGTGCGCCCTCAGCCAAGTGGCAGGTGCTCAACCCACTTGCCCTGGCTCCTGGTGGATGATGATCAAAGCAGCAGAGGGCAGGGCAGCTACTGTATTATAGCAGTCCCGCTGAAGGCAGCCAGGGAGGGCCACTGTCGACAGGACGCCAGCCCTCTGAAGGCAATGAACGAGGAATTATACTAAAACTGTGGATGAGTACAAACAAGCAACTGAGAAAGCTGGCTAAGTTATAGGGACCACTGTTATCAAACTATCTGCCCCAGAATACCCAGTCCTGCTGAGATCAGCCAGAGCGGTCAATTTTGTGGGAACAGACGGAGTCTCACTGAAGGAAAGCAAGGAGTTCTCTTTCCACCTCTCCCATTGCAGAAATGTGGGAGCTGATTGGCATCCTTCACAGGCTGTAGGCTGTACAGGAGCCAGAGGTGAAAGGGTGAGAGTTGAGCAAACAGGTGGCTTGCTCAGTGCCCTGTGATCCCCTAATGACTTGCTTGATACCCTCAACCCATTTAATCTGTCAAAACAAGCACATTTTCAACAACCTCTTATTATTCCTTATACCTCAAGTAAAATCTAAGGGAAAACTACTAATACTTCGGCAAAGAGGTGGGGAAGAGGGCAAAAGGGAGGGAATATACCCCTCCCATAACAACTGTGGGTAAAAGACCCAACAGTGAGACTCCAACATTGCTGACATTCCCACACAGAGACCCAGCCCCTCTGAGGCCACGGGAAACACATGAGGACTATTTTAAAACCCTGAACAAGTTGCAGGCTGCCTACTGACTAAAGGAGATGATGTCTACAGGCTCCAGCAGGGGAATGCCAGGCATAGCTGTTCCTGGAGGGTTTGATGCCTTGTTCGTCTTCAGGCCAATCCATCTGCTTCATCAGTCTCCCAATTTAGGGAGGAGGGAAGAGAGGGGGAGGTTTCCACCTGTTGCCTGATAAATTCCTTATGCTGGTGTGGGGGGCAAGAATAAGAAATAGTAGAGAAAGCAAATAATTCTTACCAGCTCATCAACCTCAACATCGTCCACAGGTGGAGCCTTCGGCCGAGACCTCCTGGTAGAATGTGGCTTCTTACCTGGTCGTCGGCCTGGTCTTCCCGCAGGAGGAATGACGCTCTGTTTGCCCCGGACAATCTTCCGAGGTCTCACTGAAATAAGAAATTTGAATTCAGAGCAGAACAACTGAAGATGAAGGGAGTATACCTGCGGCAAGAGGGTTAACCAGGACAGAGAAAGCAATGGTGTCCTTGGTTGAAGGTACTCTCTGCAATCTTTCTCTTACCTTAGAACACTGTAAATGGATATCTTTCATCAACTGCCAAAGACTTCTGAAGAGCCTCTTCAGAAGGCCCGCACTTGAGCACTTCTATTCTGTCCCCACCCTGTTCAGACTCTCCCAGGAATGAGGTCCTCTGAGGGAGTTCATTGTAAACTGACTGACTCTAACAGGTCTGCCTGGAATCCTACAGCCTAAGTGCTATCTGAATATATGTATTTATTACATATGAGGTAGCATTTAATTGTAGAACTATCAATTATCCTCACTCACCACCAAATCTAACCACCACTCCATTCACACACCAGAGCAAAGCTGGTACTTATGCGAAGTTGTCCTCACTGAGTTCAGTTCAAGACCATTCTCAGTCCTACTTTCCTACACTGCCTGAAAACCAGGCAGTGGGCTAGGTCACTTCCATAAGAGTCCTTTCCCAGGATGCCACAAAAGAAGAGAGAAGAATACACAGGCATCCCAACTAACTGTGTCTTAGGTTCACAACTAGTGTTCAATGTCAGACAAACCAACCCTCTACAACATTCTTAGGGAATAACATTCTCTACTCAAGGCTTCTCCACTGAACACCTTGGGAAGTGGCAAGAAAACAAACAATGTTTTATAGTCTATCATATCAGAACCACGATAATTTTCATTGGCTATTTTAGAGTGTAGCCAAGAACAGCATAGTCTGAGAAATGATGCTGAAGGCAGAATGAACTTGAGACACAAGAGCTAGTCACCAACCCAGAGCATGGAGGTGAACTAGGGAACCATATCTTTGGTGGTCAAAATGGCAGAAAAAAGGGCCCTGTAACACCAAATACTTCCAAGAGCCTTTTGGAAGGCAGACAGATTAGGGTCCAGGAACCTGGAGAGCAAATAATTCCTTGGAAGGAGCATAGTAACTCAAAAGTGGGAAGCAACCACTAGTCTGAAAATAAACAAAACCATTACACTGTTATATTAACGACTTCCCAGTCAGTAGAACAATAGTCTCTTTAATGGTCAATGGAATATTTTGTATCCTTGCTTAAATATCTGGAAAATGATGCTTAGTGAACAAAAGGAGCCTGATGGAAAAGAGATAAATTAAGATGTCCCAAATGAAAATCCTAAGGACTAGGACCTCAGATTTCAGTAGCAACATTGCAGAGACTGATCAAGGCGAACTTCCTCGCTCTCTCCTTATGCCAAGTACTATAGTTCAGAGTGCTACAATATAGGGAATTGTACCAATTCTTCAAAAGTTCATTAAAATCTTTTTTGAGACTGGGTCTATTTTTTGCCTGTGAAACTGCAGGCTCACGTTGCCCAGGGTACCACAGACTCAAGCAATCCCCAGCCTCAGCTTCCCAGGTAGCTGGGATTACAGTCACGCGCCACCACGCCCAGCTATTTTCTTGGGACTAGATTTCACTATGTTGCCCCTGGCGGGATTCAAACCGTGTTCCCCAGTCCCAGCCATGCTCCATAGGCTGGTGCTTACAGACACACGCCACCATGCCCAGCTCGTTAAAATCTTAATGTGCTCTTTTTGCCTACCATCCTATAAAAAATGGGTCTGTTTTGTAAAAGAGGAAGGCTGTTAGAAGACTGAACTTCATGGTGACTCATGCCTGTAAGCTTCAGCCTATGAAGCGGCTGAGGCTAGGGATCGCGGTTCGAGTCCTGCCTGGGGCCCGTAGTGAGACCTAGTTCCAAAAAAATAGCTGGGCGTGGTGGCTTGCACCTGTAATCCCAGCTACCTGGGAAAGCTGAGGCTGGGGATTGCTTGAGTCTGGTACCCTGGGCAACGAGAGCCTGCAGTTCCACGGGCAAAAATAGCGAGACCTAGTCTCAAAAGAAAAAAAGAAGATGAACTCAGGCCTTTAGGCTTAATCACAAAAATAACAAGACAAAGACTCAAGAAAAATGAACATGAGACAAGGTGAGTATAAATAAAGAGGGCCTTCCCCCTTTACTGATATCGAGTGAAAACCAAATCAAATAATCTAACAGCTTTATGCTTAAGAAACAGAAAAACAAGTCTTTTTCAATCTAGCCTACAGCCCTGCATACTACAGGAAAGAGAAAATCATTGTGATAGGAAAATCAACAGCCATTCTGAAAGCAGTACTGCATTGGAGACTAAAGAAATATTAGGAAATGGCAGAAGGCCTAGATCTTCGTTCCATCTTGCCCCCAAGCACTGACGGGTTCAGAACCATCAGTCTTATCCTAAACATACTTGAGAGTCTTAAATCTGACTAAACTAAACTTTAGACCAAGTGGATCTGCCATTGATTGATGTTCTTGAGACTAAGTCACCCAATCTACATTTCAGAATCTACATAAAACCACAGTAGTGGAGCCGGGCATGGTGGTTGTGCCTGTAAGCTTCAGTCTATGAAGTGGCTGGGGCTAGGGATCGCGGTTCGAGTCCTGCTTGGGGCAACACAGCGAGACCTAGTCCCAAAAAGTAACTGGGTACGGTGGCACGCACCTGTAATCCCAGCTACCTGGGAAGCTGAGCCTGAGGATCGCTTGAGTCTGTGGTACCCCGGGCAACGTGAGCCTGTGGTTCCACAGGCAAAAATAGCAAGACCTAGTCTCAAAACAAACAAACAAACAAACAAACAAAAAAACAAACAACCCACAGTAGTGGAATCCCAAAGCTACAACACATGGAAAAAAAGATAACTGGATGGCACACCCTGGAAGTCTACTGCCAACCATTGCAGTCTTTACACACTAGCTTGGGAGACTGTCCAGTTAACTAAGGAAGGCATACAACACTTACATCGCAAACCAGCCACCTCATAATCTTCTTCCTCCTCCTCTTCTGCATCCTCTTCTTCCTCTTCATCACTCTCATCATCTTCACTGTCCTCAGAAGCAGACTCCTCAGTATAATTTCTGTGAGAAGGAAAAGCACACAAACTGTAGGGAACACAGTTGTAGGCTAAGATGGTCCCAAAAGAAAGCCCATAGGGACCCCAGCAACTTTTCCTTCTTCACAAACTAGCTGAATATGACAGTTGAGTGAAGGGTACTTTTTGTTGAGTCTGTACTCAAGACACAGAAAAGAAGCTTTGGAAGCATGCCTCCTCCACCAGGACCCAAACACACTGAAAAAACACCAAGGGCAACAGAAAGGAAGACCAAAACACTACCCTATCCCTTCCCTCATAAAGCTATATAGCCCTGCATACTATAGGGATAAGTGAGCTACAGGAGGGGGGGGGAAAACAAACAAACAAAAAAACCTGTTCCTTTTTTCTCATAAAACCAGTCGTCAGCTAATGTAACATTTCAGGTATCAAAAGCTGCCCCCAACTTTGGGGTGGACTATAAGGAGATAAACAGTCCAGACAGGTGTTACTCCACCTTGATGGCCCTCTTCCAGGAGCTGAAACAGCTTGCAGATGACCAGAACATCAAAGCAATAGTAATCCCAGCTCAGAGCAGCTGGTCCAAAGCCCCACCAACCCAAAGCAGCATGCCTCATCTCTTCAAGTGGAGCTGGAAATAACCAGAGTGAGAAATAACCAAGTAATACTTTTAGATGGAGTCAGGATCAAAGAGCTCTACCCTTTCAAAGAAAGATCAAGCCAGAGTACCTTTAAGCGCCCTTTTACAACATCAAATTTCAACATGGAAAACGATATTAAGTTGGCAAATATTAGACAGCTCTTCTTTACAAGGCACTGTGTTAGGCATTATTGGGAATGAGTGAAGAACAAAGCATCACCTCTACTTTTAGGACACTATCTCATGGGAAGACAGTCATGCATAGACCTAACCTTAATAAAGGTCAAAAACTATTTTAGAATGCTAAAGCTCAATTAGAACACAGAACGACAGACAACTTAGTTTCAAAGATACGAGAAAGCTTCAAAAAAAAAAAAAAAAAAAACCCAGTGACATTTTAGGCAAGCACGGGCACTTTACCCAGGTGGGAGATCTGCAGAAGTGGGAAAATTCCCAGTTGGGAAGAAAGCAAAGCATCAAGCACGAACAACGAACAGTCTGTAACATGCACGTATGATATGGGAACAAAGGTTCATAAAAAGATGGGCGAGTATATATGAGTCTCAAAAAGCTAGATTAGGAGTTTGGACTTTACTCTAGAAACAATGAAACACTAAAAGTTTTGAACAGGAAAAGAAACATAGGCAGATCTTTGCCTTATATAAATCACAAAAGCTGAATAAAAGGGAGAAGATATGAAGGAAGAGCTGAGAAGTCACTAATAGACCCAACATAAGAGATATAGAGAGGCCAAGTGATAGCCTGGACCACTAAGAATGGATAAGAATTTGATTCATAAGATGTGGGCAATAAACGGCAATGAATAAATATGGAAGATGAGGGGAGAGGAAGACGTACCAGTTGACACCAAAGTGTAATCATAAGGAAGGAAAGCAATAGGTAGGAGTATCTTCAGCAGTGGATAGCTGCAAAAGTAACCATGAACTAGTTGGGGAACGTGGGTAGCTCTCCTGCCTAAGACTAATGCAGGTGCCTCACTTTCCCTCCTATGCTAATAAACTTGTCCTTTTAAAACGTAAAAAAAAAAAAAATACGGAAAATGGAAGTAAAAGGCAGAGAGCTATTGCTATTTGAGAAGGAATAATTGAGAAGGTACAGAGTGAAAATCAGAAATATTAACACTGAGCTGGAAGTAAATCAAAGCCTTCTGAGGCCCTACTGTTAATACCTTAAATAACCAAGTTCTGTACCCAAAAAACTGAAGTTCACTAAAATCACTGTCTAAATAAGCAGTGTTTAATCTTAACAGCTATTTATTCATTTGTTTTTTTAAAAAAGAAATTCTCACCTGCCACGGGAGTTGCGCCTGGCAGTAGCAGGCTGGCAAGCTGGGCACTGCCACTCACCATCTGGTACTTCATAGAGGGCAGGCCTCAGACAAAACAGGTGGAAGGCTTTATTACATTCATCACACAAGATCAGTTTGTCATCTTCACCTGCAAGGAGATAAACTTGTATAGCATTGTTGGGAGCATGGAAACAATCAGTGAGTTGTAAGAAAGAGCTGCTCACCTTCAATTAGCACCATGGAAGAACAAACATAGTACAGTACTATTTCGAAAGGAAAACAAGTCATTTTCTTTCTTTCTTTCTTTTTTTTTTTTTTTGAGACTAGGTCTTGCTATTTTTGCCCGTGGAACTGCAAGCTCTCATTGCCCGAGGTACCACAGACTCAAGCAATTCCAGCCTCAGCTTCCCAGGTAGCTGGGATTACAGGTGTGTGCCACCATGCCCAGCTATTTTTTTGGAACTAGGTCTTGTTACAGGCCCCAGGCGGGACTTGAACCGCAATCCCTAGCCCCTGCCGCTTCACAGGCTGAAGCTTAATGGCACGAGCCACCGTGCCCGGCTGAAAACAAGTCATTTTTCTGAAAGGTAGCTTAAAAGAGCCTACCGGTAAACTTACATCCCAAAGATCTACCCAAGGTTAGGACAGAACAGTTAACATTTACCAAGAGGTTGCAAAAATCAAGTGACTGCAAGAAGTAATCATGAACCAGGGGGGAAATGGGTAGCTCTCCTGGGTTTTGCAGTTCCTCTCTTATTAAGAAACGAACCCATCATTTTCTGGCCCCTTCCTTCCTGACCCCCCAACTCATTATCTTAATCAGTTTCCCTACATACAACAAACCAACTTAAACCAGGTCATTCTCCCTGGCCAACCTTCATTATAAGTTGGTTTTATACAGGTGAATGATTTTTATACAGGTCTTCCTAACCTAACCTAACTCACAAAATAACTTGAGCCACTGAGAATGTGAACCCTGAAAGTTCTCAGCATTCAACAGTCCCAACACCCTGGCACTATCTGACTCAGTACTAAAGTCATGGACCCAGAAATGGTCTTCACACTGTGTGAACATTGCCCTCTGCTGGAACTACCAGCCTGGCTTCACAGATGACTCAGGTGAGAACTCAAATAACAGGTTAACAAATTTTGTTCCCTGTAGAAAACTTCAAGACTGGAGAGAGCAAATGCTCTTCATTTTATACTTAAAGTTGAGAAACAAAGGGCCTGCTCTAATTTACTGGTATGTGATTTCAAAGATTAGTATTTAAGGATCTCCAGGAGGTAAAAATCAGCCTTACCACATTTAACAAGTATGTACACAGCTTTTCATTTTTAGATTGAGTGTTATATTTAAAAAAATATTTTTCATTTTAGAGTAGCTAGAATCTCATTTTTAAAGGTTTGACATTAAGAAGACTGAAAAAATGGCCATAGTATTATACTATGATTGTTCTAGTTTTCTTTATTCTAAGAATACAGCAATTCGTTTCAAAGAAAAATGTTAGCTGGTCAAATTTATGTTTAAGACATTCCCCACTTGACCAGAGAGGTTTCATAAGTAATTATGCCAGTCAGCTATTCTAATTTCTTTTCTGTTAAATATGAACATTTCCTAAAAGTACTTTTATGATATACCTTGTTTATCTTCCTCCTTAAGATCTGTAATTGCTTGTTTTAAATAACTTAAAGACCTGTAAGAAATTACAAAGTTTCCTAAGAGTACATTAAATATATACACAATCCTTTCCAAAACATATTGAAACTATTTTCATCAACAAAAAAAGCTAAATCAAAAAACGGGGATCTTACCACTTCCAAATCAATGAAAGGAACTTCCAAAAGGGGATCTTATCACTTCCAAATCAATGAAAGGAACTTGAGTAATTTATTTTGTGCCTTAGAACACAAAATAACTTAGAGCACAAAATACTTTAGTACCTTACTAAAAACTGGTATCTGTCGAAACAGAATGACAGCTACAAAATACTGTAGCAAGAAGATACTGAAGATACTGTTAGACAGATACTGAAAATTTTGCAGTATTAAATGGCTATATCTTAATTATTTACATAGAACACTGACTGGTCTGATTGCATAAAAACAGAGAACAGCAGCTGAAAATTAATCTCATTCAATGTTCAGAGATAAAAGGGCAAATCATTCTCATTATTTTCTGTAGATAAATTTTGGCAATTAAATACTAGCATTTTTGCTAAGCTACTGAAGGGGATGCCGAGAGTTAACATTATATACCATACATATATATATGTAAGAACCCTTCTGTTCACTAATTCTAGCATACGTCCAAAACATATCCAACAATCCAGTTTTATTTCTGTTCTGGTGGCTAGATGCCAAGGATCAGATACAAGCACAGATACATTTAAGCAACAAGATTACAGGCAACAGGCTACAGAAACTGAAAATGGCAGACAGCAATGCCAATGAAATCACAACCATCACCCTTCCTGGCACACAGAATTCTTAAAGGGAGAAAAGATCTTGGGAATGAAAGTACTAGTCTCTTTCACATTCAGATAAGCAGTTTTAATCTAAATTTACCTTTTTTTCGGCAAACTTTGCATCTAGCATTTTCTGCTGACATATCCCACTTGATACAGGCATCAAGCATCCCAAGTAGAACATGCATTCTGGAAAAAGTCTGAGCTTCACGGATCGCTGTCTTCCATTTTTCCAGAGCAGATGCAACCTAAAGAGAGACCCAACCAGACAGCATCACCACAATGCTTCAAAGACCTGCAACATACATAGTTTACAAAACACGGATAGTGTTTATACAAGAATCAAGAATAAAAATGAGAACATTCTCAGTACATTTACCTCCTAGAGTTCCTCCAATCTAAGTTACTTATCTTATAGAAAAAAAATCAAGACTGAAGGATAAATTTAAAAAACGGCCAAAGGTCACAAGAAAAATTAAACAGGGAAAAACCGGTCTCTTTCCATTTCACAGGATCTACAAGTATTAAGTAAAATCTACAAAACATTCTACAAAATATTCTAATCTTAAAAAGATTAGCTACCCAGTAGAAATATTCCTCTTCACTTTAGTATCAAGTTCTTTTTTTTTTTTTTGAGACTAGGTCTCGCTATTTTTGCCCGTGGAACCGCAGGCTCTCGATGCCCGGGGTACCACGGACTCAAGCAATCCCCAACCTCAGCTTCCCAGGTAGCTGGGATTATAGGCTATTTTTTTGGAACTAGGTCTCGCTACGGGCCCCAGGCAGGACTCAAACCGCGATCCCTAGCCCCGGCTGCTTCATAGGCTGAACATCAACTTCTAATTAAGATAAAATATTAAAAGCCTAAATTCTCTCTGGGAAATTTCATTCTCAGAATAACCAGTGCTGCATCCTTTCATTGTCAGAAAATGCAAACTAAGAATCAACTCAAGCAAAATATAGTAAGGATGGCAGAAAATATAATTCAAAGTTCCAATAATAAGCTAAGGCTCTCCCCTATAAAGAAACACATGCTTAGAAACAGAAATATCATTTTAGGATAAGTAATTTCCTTATATTATTATCTTATTAGTCCAAAGGTATTTTTCAAAACTTTTCTTCCTTAATGACTAGCTGAACATCCATAAAGCAAACACCAATATAGGAGGTTATTATTCTCAGCTAGAAAATATAGCAGAGATGTACAAGGTAAAAATTTAATGCAATACACCAGAAGCTAAGACTAGGTCATCTTATTATCATCAACCTTGTGGAAATTCTGTTTTACAGTCATGACTGAACTAAAAAGTAGGTTAGCAACACCCAACCTTGTTACTTTTACAACTCAGCCAGCTCTTGTTGCTCTTGTTGACAGTACACTGAACTTCACTGCCCTGCCCTAGGAAAAGAGGTTTAGGTTTTCCTTCTATTTAGGAAAGTCAGTTATCCTGGAAATACATAAGCTTTAAAGTGAGGCTGCCAAAGAAAAAAGATAGTTTTCTGAAACTACGGTGTCAAGGTTGAGGGAAGGGATTTAAAAGCTGTCCTTTTTCTTTCCTACAGAAACAGAGAGCCACAGAGAGCCTTTTTATAAATTTATGTATAACAAGAAGTAATATAAGCACAACCAAAAACTGCTGTAAGATGCTGCGAGTGGAAACTGACTGCTCTGAATTACTCTACTGGAAACGCCCTACTCTGAAGGTAACGTCACTGCACGTATTTCAACATCTATGATTTCCTTTCTTCCCTATTCAGAGATCCTTAATATTTGAGAGGTTCTCACTGATCTCAGCTGACACATAGCACCACAGATTATCTTAGTGTAAGAACATCCCAAATCTCTTCAATGGAATACAAATTTAAGTTCTTAAAAGAAAGTGAGAAGAGGCAGGGAGTAGTTAAAATGGGATTTGCTGTCCTCTAGTGGATAGTCAGACGTACAAATATTTCTCCAAAAAGTCCATTCATATTATAGCAAAAATAATAGCACCTCACTCCACTTTAATTGCTGAGTAATGTCCACTGAATGAATATATTACATTTAGTTTAACTCTTCAACAGCTGATTGAATGGGGGAGGTTTCCACTTTTTGTCTATTCTAAACAACACTGCTATAAACATATGTGCATGGCTGTATAAAGTTTATTTTTCATGGGAAAAAAAATCTGCCCAAAGTCTCACAGGAATTTAGCACCATGTATCCTCCAGTTCTTCAGACTCCTAATTCGATGCTTATGTCATTATGTATAATATATAATATATAATGTATAATGTATAATAGCATCCTACTCAAGTTTCCACCTAAATCAGTCTAGACTCCAATCAGTCTCTAACTTTGAGGGTAAAACCATCAAGGTCTCAAGATCTGAAAGAACATTCTGGTCCTCTCCTGAGGCATAAAATCCTAAACAGTACAGCACATTAAAAATAAAAAATAAAAATGACCACCACATTCAGGTTGTTTTTAAGAGCAAACAGCAGCAAGGTAAAAGTCTAACATTCAACACTGGTATTATCCAATAAAATTTTGTCTTAGAGGGGCCAGGCACGGTGGTACGTGCCTGTAAGCAACAGTTTATGGAGTCCCGGCAGGGTCTAGGGATTGCGGTTCGAGTCCCTCCCAGGATAACACAGTGAGACCTAGTCCCAAAAAATAGCTGGCGCACGTCTGTAATCCTAGCTACCTGGGAAGCTGAGGCTGGGGATTGCTTGAGTCCATGGTACCATAGGCAATGTAAGCCTGCAGTTCCATGAGCAAAAACAGTGAGACCTAGTCTCAAAAAAATTTTTTTGTCTTGCAGTGTTGGTAAGATGCTAGACACTTACCCTAGCCTCAGCCTCCCAAGGCTGGGACTACAGGCACGCGCCACCATGCCCAGCTAGTATTTGGGACTAGGTCTGTTTTTTTTGGGGTGGTTTCAAACCTGCAGACTCAAGTGATTCCTAGCCTCAGCCTCCCAAGGCTGGGATTAAAGGCACATGCCACTGCACGGCTGACTTTCCTTTTATTTAAACACATGCTAGAGAATTTGAATTTTCTATAAGAAGTGTGTAGCATCAGTCAGGCACTGTGGCACACAACTTAATCCCAACCTTGGGAGAAGATTAGGAATTGCTTAAGTCCAAGGGTTTGAGACTGCCCTGGGCAACACAGCAAGACCTAGTCTCAAAAAATAGCCGAGTGTGGTGGTGTGAGCCTGTAATCCCAGCATTAGGAGGCTGAGGCTAGGGGGTCACTTGAGCCCACAGATTCGGGACTACTCTGGGCAACATAGGGAGACCTAGTCTCTAAAAATAAATGACTGACTGACTGAATGAATGAACGAACGAACGAATGAACGAACGAACGAACGGAAAGCCAGATTATATGTAAATTACCATTAACCCCTTTGCCTAACAATAAAAAGCTGGTATCATATCTTGACAAAGATATAATGAGGATTCAAATTATAAGAGAACACTTAATTTGGAAAAATAGAGTAGATTTTTCAGGACAAATATATCCAAAGTAAACATAGAGCCTAACAGAACCCATGATTTTGCCAAATCATACATTACCTTTCTCATTTAATACAAGATAATGAAATCACACAACATTACAATTTGAAACTACCAACTATTACAAAAAGATAGGAAAAATACTCTACTTTCATAAATAAGAAAATTGAGGGCCAGATGTGGTGGTGTGCATCTTTAACCCCAGCTTAGGGAGACCAAGGATCGGAATCGCTTGAGTCCGCAGGTTTGAGACTACCCCAGGCAACATAGCAAGACCTAGTCTCAAAAAATAGCTGGGCGTGGTGGTGTGCGCCTGTAATCTCAGCTACCTGGGAGGCTGAGGCTGAGAATCATTTCAGTCCATGGGATTGGGACTACCCAGGGCAACAGAGCAAGACCTAATGTCAAAAAAAAAAAAAGAAAAGAAAAAGAAAAAGAAAATTGAAGCCCTAATAGAGACCAGTATTAGTTCATTTAACAACCTAGTGCCATTTGAAAAAGCTCTGGCCATAATACTAAGTGAAATCCTTTAAAGCAAAGACAGTGGAAAATTTCAGAATTGTGGCAAAGCTGACCTTTGGCAGGGAACTGCAGGGCGTAATGCCATTTTAATGGAGAACACCGTTGACCTACTTAGTAGACAACCTAATTGATTTTCCAAGAAACTCTTCCATGATTTCCATTTGTGGACTTTATGTCTAGGCTGCAAGGTTAAACCTACAAAGGGCTCATATTTTCCTCCCCAACTAAGTTGAGAATCAAGTTTCCTCTAACATTTCTCAAGATGAATTCTAGTTCTTTTTTCTGCTTATTACCCAAATAGTCTTCCCTACATCATCACCTTTGGTCTCAGAAAGAAACTCGGTGGGAATATGACAACTGTATAGAAACACCTGAGGAGTTATGGTCAGTAGACTCATTCTGTAAAAACTAACAGGACCAAAAAAGGGGCAGTTGTCAATGACAAGGCCAATTTCAGCTCAATCCATGAGCTGAGAAATTCCAACTTTATTCTTCAAATGCAGCTGATAGTCTTTTCTCCCCTGGGAAGTTTCATTTGCTTTAAGTATCTCTCACAAGTGAGCCAGCAGTCTTTCTCATCAGTACTATTATGTTAACCATTCTAAGTTCTTTGAGAGCAAGGACTTCTAACTTTTACTTGTGTCTTCAGATATTTGTGAAGGGGAGGGCAGAGGGGAAGAGGGAAGTCAAAAGTTAGGGGAAAGTATTCTATCAGAAAATGGTTGGGGATCCCTTAACCCAGTGTTTTCATATCCTTTTCTTCATAAGTAATCTTAAGTAGATATCTATTACACAGACAAAAATGTAGCTGCTATTATAAGAAAAAAATCAGAGACAATATAATGCTCATCAGTAAGGAATTGAGATGTTAAAATAACAAACACAGTATCAGGTAAATCACAATATATTACAAGGAAAAGGGAACAAATGACAAGGGCAAGGCAATTAATGAAAAAATTGCAGAACATTGTGCGAAAACCAAACAAAAGTATCTTTGCATATAAAAAGCACATCAAAACTCTTAAATTAAGGCCGGGCACGGTGACTCGTGCCTGTAAGCTTCAGCCTATGAAGCGGCTGGGGCTAGGGATCATGGTTTGAGTCCCTCCTGGGGCCCGTAGCGAGAGCTAGTTCCAAAAAATAGCTGGGCGTGGTGGCACGTGCCTGTCATCCCAGCTACCTGGGAAGCTGAGGCTGGGGGTTGCTTGAGTTTGTGGTACCCCGGGCAACAAGAGCCTGCGGTTCCATGGGCAAAACCAGCAAGACCTAGTCTCAAACAAACAAACAAACAAACAAACAAACAAAACTCTTAAATTATACCCGTGGAGGGAAACTAGGATGAGAATTCTTTCACATTTTACTTACCCCCATACTTTATTTACTTACATGCTACTTTAAAAACAACAACAAAACAGAAAACTGGATATCCAAACATCACAAGCTCAACCCTTACCTTTTGTACACGTATAAAAATTAATTCAAAAGGCATTGAAAATCTAAATGGAGCTAAAACTACAAAACTTTTAGAAAGAACACAGGGCACGACACTAGAAATGGCAATGGTTAACTAGATATGACACTAGAAACAGTGGAAAATAAAGATATATAAATCTGAATTTCACCAAAAGTTAAAACTTTTTGTATAATAAAAGCTAAAAAAGCACTTTACCTAATGATATTGCAAACCATACTTTATAATAATTATCCAAAATCCAGAGAGCTCAACAATAACAAAAAAATCCAAACAACCCAATTAAATGATAGTCAAAGGATTCAAGTAGACATTTTCCCAAAAAAGATAAATGGACAACATAAGTACAAGAAAAGATGTTCAACATACTCACTAGGGAAATGCAATTCATTCACATCTACTACAAAGGATACTACCAAAGAAACAGAACCAACTATACTGGTGTGTTTACACTGTGGCATGAGAAAATTAGAACCTTATGGACTGCTGATGGAAATGTAAAGAGCATGGTCACTGCAGGAAATGTTAGAAGACTTCCTCAAACATTAAGTAAGATTACTATATGATTCAGCAATTTACTTCTGGATACATATACAAAAGAAATGAATGTATAGAGACTGGACCATATTTATACACTCATGTTCACAATCAAAAGGTGGAAGTGATTCAATATTCACTGGGGATGAATAAACAAAATGTGGTATATATCCATGTAATGAATTATTACTGTCTTAAAAAAAATTCTGGCACATGTATATATCAAATTCAGAGGGTGAAATAGTTAGTGAACACAAAGTATAAATTTCAGATTGGGCAGAGGAAAACATTCTGGAGATGGATGGTGGTTAACAGCTACAAAACATGTGAATATGTTTAATGGCATGTACCTACATATAGAAAAAGGACCAAAATGTTAAATTGTTGATTATGTATATTTTACCACAATTTTTAATATTTAAAAACTGTCATCATGTTAAAAAAAAATTTCCAGTAAAGAGTAGATACTCTGATCCATTATTCAGTCCTAATGGCAAAGTTGTGTTCCATACTCCAGTTCACAGATCACAAATTTTAATATGAGATAAAAATGGAATATCTATTCAGGTAGCAATGTATACAAAGGCTAAAAATTGTGCTTTTAAAACTAAATCACACTCATTCACAAGTTATAAACTACATCTTCACTAAATACCTTTGCTTCCTCTGCCATTTTTCTCTCTTCATCCACCTCTTCAGTCTTTGCTGAATCTTCACTTTGGAGCCTTCTTCTCTTTTGCTTGGGGGCCATGAAGCCCTGGAGAAATTTCTTTATGACACTGGCTTGAAGAGCAATCACACACTCACCAAAATCCTTAAGTTTTTCTAATGAGACCACCTAAAGGAAATAATATAAAAATCAGATTGTGAGGTCAAGTGAAAAATGAAACATGACTAGCCTTTGATTAAATTCAAATCAACCTAGATCCAAAGGATCATATAATATTTTAACTAGGCTCCCGAATTCAATGGATGGCTTAGGTATTTAAAAGCAGCTGACTACACCATTCCCCCAGTAAAGGGATTAGTGAGATGCTAAAACCTGCTCTACCAAGAAAGGTGCAAAATTGATAATACATTCTGTGAGTGTAGAACTGTGTGCAAATTACAGTCTCAAGGCAAAGGAGATCTGAAACATAAAAATTTACTGACCTACTGACTTATAAAATAAGTCAAATAATATGCTTCATAAACAATCTAATTTTTATGGATCTAATTTCATTTTATTTTATAGATGAGAAAACAGAAGCTATTTCATTCTGATTCAAATCATGCCCTTAAATACTTAACACTATCTAGACAGAGTAGCAAAAGAATTCAACTAATACCTACTACATAAACAAAAAATATTAAGTGTAATATCTGAAAATGGTCAAATCCCTTGGCTGAATAATTCTTCAGAAAAGCATCAAGAACTTAAAAAGATGTTTAAATTCTTTTCCCCCAAGAAATTATCAAGACTGCATTACCAGGCTAATTAAAAAGTAAGAGAGGGAGGGAGGAGAGGGAGAAAGGGGAGGAGGAAGTGTTGCATATATAAGATACATATTATGGTTCAAGTCCCACTCAGGGCATGTAGGGAGACCTAGTTCCAAAAAAATAGCTGGGTGTGGTGGTGCATGCCTATAATCCCAGCTACCTGGGAAGCTGAGGCTGGGGATTGTTTGAGTCCATGGTACCCTGGGCAACATGAGCCTGCGGTTCCACAGGCAAAATAGCAAGACCTAGTCTCAAAAAAAAGAACAGCTTATAAAAAAAATGGAGTTCAGTTATAAAATGAACAGCTATGTAAAATAATACTCAGTAAAGATAATAAAACACTACATAAATACAGCTTGATAGTCTTTTAAAAGTGCAAAACCAAAAAAAAAAAAAAAAAAAAAAAAAAAAAAAAAAAAAAAAAAAAAAAAAAAAAAAAAAAAAAAAAAAAAGAAAGTGTGAAGCTTTGCTCTGATTCCTGCCTGACAATCTCTAACCTTTCATTGGAAGAATTAATCTGTTCTTATATAGAGAAAAGAATTCCCATCTAGTCACAATGAGAACAGATATGTTAAGTAGTTATTTAACTATGGCTCCAAGACCATAACCCTAAGCCATTAATTAGATTTTTCTGGATACCAGCAGAAGAATACAAAAGAAATATATACTACGTATATATGAGTTTTTAACTTCATAGTATGTCTTTCAAGACAAATCACAAAAGATTTCAGGATCATCTGAAGAAGTAAAAAACATCAATTTCAAATTGTTTCCAAGAGTAAAAGATATCAAATAGTGATCTTGCATATTCTCACCCGAGCTTCAAAATCAGATGTTTCTTCCACATAACCAAGGCCCCCTTTTTGTAATCTCGTTGCAACTTCAATGAGATCACTACGAAGAAAGTTTAAGAGTTCCTGGTTGCCATCACAGGACTTTAGACCCAAATTTGGCTTCCGGGCCAGATGGATAGAATGAATAATATCTTGGTACCTAGAAAAGTTGGAGTAAGAGGGATGGAGAATAAAAAAACATTAAATAAATGTCAATTACCTGAATGTCATGTTTTGTTTGTGTAAGCATATCTAGAACCATTTCAACTCTCAATGCTAATAGTTGTTTCTTGCACAAATCTTCAAATTTCTCTTCTTTATAAGCAGAGACATATTTCTTAACTCACTTTAAAACATACATATTAAAGAAGGTATATTAGATGCAAACATTCTGTATTAGATAACTTTAGTGTATAAAGTAAGATTACTTTTCCTAGTTTCCATTCACCTTTTTACCTGGCTCTAGGTGCATTTTTGTGACTTTCTTTGCTGAGTTTCATGAAATTTTTGAAATTGTGTTCCTCCAGAAATAATGTGCACTTACTTATGTCAGCAGTCAGGAATTGCTACCAACCTGAGACAACTTTAAATCACCCATCTGTCTTGAATTCTTCATAACACAAAATAAGAATTTGAGAAGAAAACCCTCATAAGGATGTTCAAGTTCACACTAAAGATTAACCCTTTGAAGTCCCAGCAACAAGTCTCCAAGAATACGCTACTGTAGGTGCCCTATAACCACCTTCACTAAAAACTAAATCTCAAGATCAACTAAGTACTAAGTTTCCTTTCTCTCCTAATAAGGACTTTAAAAAAATTATTGATCTCTGAATATAACTTCAGTGTCCCAAATTTTCTCTCATTGTTTTTAGATACTACATAATTTCCCTTTTATTTTCTCCTTTGTTTTTAGTATTATCTCAAATATAATACTACCAGTTAAGATCTTTTTGGTCATCTTTAAAGAATTTTTTTTTTTTTGAGGCTAGGTCTCGCTATTTTTGCCTGTGGAACTGCAGAGGATCATGTTGTCCAAGGTACCACAGACTCAAGCAATCCCCAGCCTCAACTACCCAGGTAGCTGGGATTACAGGCACGCGCCACAAAAAAAAAATATGTTTATAACTTTATTGTAATCAATCTACCCTGCAGTCCTCTAACTTTTTAAATTTGTTGAGATTGTTTTTATGGCTAAGTATCTGACAATTTCATTAATGTCCAATGAATTAAAAAAAAAAAAAAACTGTTTCCAAGTGGCCTGGTATTTTTGTATAATTTTTAAAAATTATTCCTTGCAAACTGAGATATATTTAACAACATACCTTTCTTAAAGTCATTAGTTTACATCTACCTAAAGTATATGAAAATTTGTTTTATAAATTTAAACCTCAAATATTTAATGATATATTCACTAGTTCCTTGGCCACCTGAAAGGAAGCAACTCAAAATAATCAACAACAGTAAAGATATATAAAACAGGATTAGATTCACAGAACTGTATTAAGAAAGAAAAACGACAAAGAGTTCAGCTAGAAAAAAAAAAAAAACATGGCTCTAATAATACTGAGAATGGTAGATTTCACAAACTACATGGTACTCAATAGTCAAATTCAAAAACAAGTTTTTCCCCTAATGTTCAGTAAAACAAAACAAAAAAGGAGAGGGCTAAGATTGAATTCTGACAATCTCTAGCCTTCAATGGAAAGACTGTATCTGTTCACATTGAGGGGGGAGAACCCCAATCCATGAGCCTATCAAGTATTTAACCACACAGCAGAAACACAACTGTAGTCCTTTCTGTTTTGTACACAGTCATTTCCCCTTGTCTTAATTTGTCCAGTCGCGAAGGTATTAAGCAGGATTTTGTATGCAGCAAACTAAAATCAGCACCTATCACTAGTCATAAAGAATCAGCAAAGTTGCACAGTATGTTTTGAGTTATATTTTTCTTCTCTCTTCAAGCAAACAAATTCAACATGAACACATGCAGCCAAAATTTAATAGTGACCTTAAACCACTGTGTTGGCTTTGTTAGAAACAGAGGCTACATACAGAAGGACACTAGGAATCTGCAAAAAAAAAAAGTTTCTGTTTGAGTGGTGTTTTTTTGTTTTTTTTGGGGGGAGCTATAATTCACATAATATCAAGCTCACCATTTTAATGCATGCATTTTCAGTGACTTTTGTTTTAGAAATACATCGAAACTACCTAACATTTCAACACCTCAGAAAGAAATCCCATACCTGTGAACAGTCAGTCACAATTCCCCTCTTCCTCTATCTTCTGGCGATTGCTACTCTTACTTTTTGTCTCTATGGACTTGCCTGTTATGGGAATCTCATATAAATGGAATTTCACAATCCGTAACCTTTTCTTTCTGACTTCTTTGACTCAGGCAAATTTGTGGGTTCAGCCTCATACAACATGTATCAACATCAATGCTACATTTCTTTTTATGGCTAAGTTTGTGGATATACCACATTTTGTTTACCATTAGCTGGTATATCAGAATGCTTTTATAGGGGTACTGTTGTTGAAACCAGGGGGCTATATAGCCCCAGCACGGTAATGCGGCCATTAAGACATAAACCATAGTGCCCTGGTGAGTGGAGACATGGAGAAGGGAAGTCAAGCCTTCTCCTGAGAGAAACAGAGAGAGGATTTAAGGAGTGCAGCTGCAGAGTAACAGAGAGAAAGCTGGAGAAGCAGAGAGCAGTGGAGCAGCAAAGAGGCTAGAAGCCTCAGAGCTGCTGCCGCCATGTGTGACAGCAGAGCAAGGAAGGAAGCCATGTTGTGGGCTTCCATCTCCAGCCCGGGCCAGTGTGGAGCCCAGGGAAGCATGCTAGTGAAACTTGTGACCTGTGTAAACTGAATTGGAAATGTGGTACTTGAACACTTGCTTTAACTTTGAAACTGTGAAGCTTGGGAATTGGGATCTTGGGAGATCTGAAGAGAATTTGGAGTGTGGCTGTTTTCATTGTTGAGCTGTCTGAAGTGGTTGCTCCTGCTGTTGCTTTGGTGGTTTGGCGTCACTTTAAAGTTGAAGCAAAAAGAATGCTGGAGTTGTGCCTTTGGAAGAGGATCGATGATGCCATCTTGGTTTCTTCATTGGATTTGAATCTCCCACTTTTGAAGGAGGATTGACGATGTCATTTTGGTTTCTCGTCTTTTGGCTTGAAGTTGGGACAGCTGCCATTTTGTGGAAGCACATGGCTGAAGGACCCACAGGTAGCTTTTTTGGGATAGAGACTGAACTATGTGGTAAGATAAAGTGAGTTCCTTGTATGCTCGGTAACTTTTGTCTATTTCGTCCTCTAGTGAATAAATCTTGTTTTTGCCTCCTCTTAAGGTTAGTGTGGTCTTGCTACTGCTCTTGCAGGCTGGGACAAACCTGATGAATGGCTGGATTTAAAGGACCAGCTGCTCTTATTTGTAAGGTAAGTTACCCTGCTTTGCTTGTTGCTATCCAATTTCACTTTCTTGTTTTAGTTATTTTGAATACTGATAAAATACTTTTGAATGCCAACTAATGTGAAGCTGTATTTACAAGGCTGCCTAACTATAATGAGGTTGTCAGTTTGAAGTTGGGCTACCTTCTATGTACGTGGCTTAAAAGCCCATTTTTCCAAGTAAGATTGTATTTCTTCCATTAAGCAAAGAAACACCAAGCAACAGGAACATTAAAACATTATTTTTTTAATTACTAAATGGCTTTACAGATAAGCAAAAATATCCTCTAAGATATTTATAATATCTAATGCTGAAGAGAAGATGTGAGGAACAAGACGAAAATCCTTACCTCTTCTCTAATCGCTCTTTGAGTTGACTTTCTCTAATTCCCTGAGGGTGAAGGCAATTTAGCAACTCATCCAGTTCTTTCTGACTATCACATAAAAACCTGCAGGAATAAAAAAGACCTGGTAATACTGAAGATAAAAAATAAAATAAAATCAAGCACTAAGAAAGGGATCTAGTATTGATGGTGGGAGTTGGAAGAATAAAATTCCAAACTTGCTCATAAACAAAATAATTTACTATTTCTATGAAGTTTAAAGTTAACGTTATCCTTAGGCTGCTGGAGTCAATGTTTCCTACTAAAATTCAGAAAACTTTCAGAACATTAATAGTCATATATGTTCATATATCTTTAAAGAATAAGTTTACATCAAAATAAAAGATGAAGTCATTAAACCAAAGGTAATCACAGCTAAAGCAGTTAATGCTATTACAAAATAGAAAAGCCCCTTCTAAAAAACCTAACTCAGCCGGGAATGGTGACTCATGTCTGTAAGTGGCAGCCTAGGAAGCCGTGGCCAGGGTCAGGGACCACAGTTCAAGTCCCATCAGGGGGCACATAATGAGACCTAGTTCCAAAAAAATGTAACTGGGTGTGGTGGTGCGTGCTGGTAATCGCAGCTACCTGGGAAGCTGAGGCTGGGGATTGCTTGAGTCTGTGGTACCCTGGGTGACGTAAGCCTGCGGTTCCACAGGCAAAAATAGCAAGACCTAGTCTCGAAAAAATAAAATAAATAAAATAAAAAACCTAAACTCTCTGCCTAAAAAAGGTGGAATAAACACAAAAGAAATTTAATGGTTAGGTAAACAATTTTTTTTATTTCTCATTAAATATGAAAGGACTAAATTCTTCCATTCCCAAACAGCATCCCCAATGCTGACACACAGTATACTGAAAGTTACATGTGGAGGGGTAGAAAGGATAAAATCCCACACCTTAGAAACAAGTATTTCCTGTCTACGGCCATACCACCCTGAACGCGCCCGATCTCGTCTGATCTCGGAAGCTAAGCAGGGTCGGGCCTGGTTAGTACTTGGATGGGAGAAACAAGTATTTCCTTATTTAAAAAAAAAAAATCTGCTTTTAAAGCAGTGAATTTGCATAGCTAAGAATCAAAGTCACACAAAAAGGATTTAATTACGATTATCATTCACTGGTACTGACAGAACCTTAGAGTACAAAAATTTAGAACAGAAGTTCTCACAAGGACAAACTGGAGAGGTAGGGGAACGTAAGGATGATTAATGAATCCTAGATGAAACCCTGCAATGGAAGTTTCCAAGAATTTGTGGTGGGGTCAGAAACGGATTATCAGTCAGACAGGATTATCAATCTTAGAAGACCAACCGAAGGTGACCCCAACTGATGATTTCCACAAATCCATCAAAAGAACATTATAAAAATATCCCTCCTCCTAGCAAAAGGATGTGCTTGTCTTCTAAGATTGCTTGCCTGTGTCTATACAAATGTCTTTTCCCTTGTTTTCCTTTCCCCAATTAACTTGCCATATGCTGATGAATAGGAAGCAGCTGCAGAATTCTTTCTCAGAGGAATCCAATGCACCGAACCCCTCATCAGAACTCCATCAGTACTGCTTTATTATATACTTTTATTTTATTTTATTTTTTTTTTTTTTGAGACTATGTCTCGCTATTTTTGCTCATGGAACTGCAGGCTCTTGTTGCCTGGGGTACCACGGACTCAAGCAACCCCCAGCCTCAGCTTCCCAGGTAGCTGGGATTACAGGCGTGCGCCACCACGCCCAGCTATTTTTTTGGAACTAGGTCTCGCTACGGGCCCCAGGTGGGACTTGAACCACGATCCCTAGCCCCGGCTGCTTCATAGGCTGAAGCTTACAGGCACGACCACCATACCCGGCCTTATTATATACTTTTAAAATATATATATATAAAAAAAAGACTAGGCTTTGCTATGTTGCACAGGGTTGTCTTGAACCCATGGACTCAAGTGATCCCTAGCCTCAGCCTCCCAGGTAGCTGGGATTACAGGTATACGCCACCACGCCCAGCTCATATTATATGCCTTCTTAACAATGAAAAGGAAAAAAAAGAGCAACCAGATGAATGCTCACATTACCATAAGTTCTGTCCTTGTTTGGGAGTTGTAGTCTCTACAGCAACTTCTGGTACATGTTGTATGTTCATGCTTACATTTTTGCCTAGATTTGCTTTCTTACCTAAGAAAAATTTACACATTAGGTTGGATGCAGTAAATAATCAATTCCAAGTTTCAAGTCTAAGCAGCGTACAATGCAAAATCTAACAACAACAACCAAAAGCATAAATATACCCATTAAATATACCCATGAGTATGGGAGGTGATGATTTAACTTAAATATCTCACAGTATATTATCTGAGATATTTCTCTCAGCTATTTCTCTATACAGTTGAATAATTATGCAGTTGAAGGTGATTGTTGCACTTTTTAGTTAGGTATTTGCTATATTCCTCTCCTCACTTAAGTTAAATGACATTCAAGACATCCACTGTCTTGTATTACAGACAGGAAAAATTGATAGATATATAAGAAATATTCCAAAAATATCAACATTTCCAGAGCACAAAAGCTTGAAAATAACTTCCATAAAATTTAATAGCCAAACATCCTAACACTCAAACTCTTTATCTTTTCATGCTATGCCTGGAACAAAGCTGTTAACCAATTAGTTTTCTTTCTTCTTTCTATGCATTTCACATCATCCCACTCTACTCAAATATATTTAACTAATAAAACAATAAAGACATTTTGTAAATGGAAAAGGTGACAGAGTAATGACAATCCTTAATACTGACCCTTCTTGAGTAGTGTAAAATAAACAACAGATCTACATACTACGGGGACAATAGTCCTCATCAGGAGAGTCCGAGCGGTCTTTGCGGCGATGGCTGAATCGGTAATCTATGCTGTCATGGACCCAACCTTTTTCAATGAATAATCCTGGAACTTCATCTGAGAAAAGCCAGTATCTATAAATCACAACCATATGTTAATAAAATAATAGCTCACGAATGCAGGATGAATCTATTGTTGATAAAGATGATTACAGAACATCACTGAACATTCAGAACATATAAATTATAAAGCAAAAAATACAAAATTAATAAATTGAGGCTTGTTTAATAACTAATTTTTATAACTTTTAATGTTTCTCTACTTAAGGCCCCATACAATGGTTCCCTTTGAAATACTCTTTTTAAAAATTTTTATTACCATAATTTAAGTTTTCTATTCGGAGTATCTTAAAAACAGAATCAGTTTTTTGGTTTTTTTGTTTTGTTTTTTTTTTGAGACTAGGTCTCACTATTTTTGCCCATGGAACCACAGGCTCTCGTTGCCCGGGGCACCACAGACTCAAGCAACCCCCAGCCTCAGCTTCCCAGGTAGCTGGGATTACAGGCGCGTGCCACCATGCCCAGCTATTTTTTTGGAACTAGATCTCACTACAGGTCCTAGGCGGGACCCAAACTGTGATCCCTAGCCCCGGCCACTTCATAGGCTGAAGCTTACAGGCACAAGCCACCGTGCCCAGCCACAATCAGCTCTTATTTAAATTTGTAACCCTAGCATTTGGTAAATAAATATTCAAAAGTGTAATAAACAATTTAGTTTCCAAAATCCGTAAGTAAGGATGTTTGCCTATCCTTATGTACTTTAGGCAATTTCATCACTAGTACCAATATAGTGACCATATGATAAAAAAATACTGTTTCATAACTTACCTATTATGGTTTCGATCTGTACCAATAGGAGTCCTACGCATGACTAGTTTTGCCTTGGCAATTCCTTCCTGGAAAGCCTTCTCAGCAGCTGCCTTATGCTTTCGTATTCGTTCTTCTTCAGCTTCCCGTTCTAATTTAACTGGTAAAGATAAAGAGTCAACTAGATTTTTCCTTCTAGTACATTCCACCCATACAAACTAAATAAAAAACAGAGCAAAACTGTCTGGTATATAGTAGATTTTATGGAAACTTTCTTTTCATCCTAATTCTAAAACTTGCTGCTAAAAATTACAAAAGTACAATAGTCTTATTTACAGTACAGTTTTTTAAGTTTAAGGTTTTCCACACCTATGACAAAATTTGATACTCTCAGAAACAGAAAACTGCTCATTATAATGTCAGAATTTTTAACCTTGATAACCTACTGACAATTCTATGTACAAAATGGTAAGAATCTGAATGCATCAAAGGTACTACTTTAAAAAATTGGGACAAATCTTATTTACTTAAAATCAACATTGTTCTTGCTATCTTTAATAAACTCTTCTAGCCTGAATGAAATTGTATGTGACAGTGTTTTCAGTTGAAAGTATAGAAATAAGGCATATAATAAGAAAACAAATGTGCAATAGTGCCCTCCCTTAGCCACAGGGGATATGTTCCAAGACCTAGAGATGGATTTCTACTAGCACTTTGAACAGTACAAATGGGAGATATACTATATTTTTTTCTTTACACACACACACCACCTATCTATGAATGATAAAGTTTAATTTATAAATTAAGCACATAAGGGATTAATAACAGTAACAAAATACACCAATTATAACAATATACTGTAAAGGAAGTTATACTGTCTCTTAAAAATATCTTATTGGACATATTTTCAGACCATGGTTAACCATAGGTAAGGTAAATAAAACTACAGAAAGCAAAATTAGATAAGGGGGATTACTGTAATGATCAAATCACAATGAAGGAAAAGTTCTTTCTCATGCAGCCACAAGAATCTAAGGCAAGTCACCAAGAGAAAGCCAGGTTTAGTTTCATAGCTTACAGCACAGAGCTAGATATTGAAAGACCTGAACTCTAATTCAAATACTGAACTTGGCAAAATAATACTATTTTTTGTCCCTTATTTCCCCATATAAATAAAAATATCACATCTTTCCCTTTTCTTGTGTTAAAGATTAAGTATAACACAGAGGAACATTTCAAAAAATTTAAGAATTACTACATTTCATCCAAAATATTGCTGTTACATATGTAAATTTAATGCTGACCTATATGCTTTTTATTTGGAACACATGTATATTTTGTGAATATTTTTAAAATTAAAAAGTACATATATACACATACTCATATACAGATATATATGTAAAAACATTTCAGTGCCCTTAAGGAGTATAAACTAAAATCTATTTTAAAAGAAATATTGTATGTTTTCTAATGACAACATTTTGTAATGACAAGAACAGTTTCATATGGGTAGAAACTATAACAGTAATCAAAAGAATAGGAAGGAAGGAAGGAAGGAAGGAAGGAAGGAAGGAAGGAAGGAAGGAAGGAAGGAAG
>PVHY01018107.1:0-29958 GCA_004024945.1 Uropsilus gracilis
CCTCTGGTCACTCTGTCTCTTTCACTGTGGCTGCTGGTCGGTTTTCAGCCCCCTGGACTCTTCCTGTCTCTCCTGGCGCCACGTCCTCCTCCCGGGTGTAGACGTGTGTCCCCGGGCCCAGCGGGGCGCGTCTCTCCCGCCCGCGTCCGCGTACGAAGCTTCCGGATCAGGACAGGCACTGGCCGTGGCTGGCCCGGCTGGTCGCAGCCGCTGCCCGTGGATGGGAGGGCGCGCGGCTCGCCCTGAAGGCAGCTCTGCACCGGGAATTCCCTTCCCGCCTGTGGGAACCTCGTGGGTGCATTTCCGTGACAGTTGTCGCCCTAGACGGTGTCAGCTCTAGCGTCCCCTGGATCCGGATGTTGGTTGGTCCCGGGCCTCCGTTCTTTGCCGTCACCTCCACCTTCACGCGCATCTGCCTTCGAGTTAGCGACTTGGTTGTTCTGGTGGGGAGTGACTGGATTTGGAGTAACCCCCGCCCCCCACACACACCTTCCCCCCCACCCCACCCCCCTGGCCTGCGTCCCTGGCTGTCAGGTAGCCAGGCGACCAGGCCCCTCAGCTGTTTAGAAAGGTGCTCCCGGAGCGGGGACGCCGCAGACCCCCTCTCGGTCCCCCAGCTCTCTCCCTTCCAGACCTGAGCTGGGGGCGTCCGTCAGGAATGAACTCAGGACACCCCCTCCCCCCGCCTTTCAGTCAGCAGGTGGCATGGAATCAAGGCTCCCAGCCGAGTGGTGTTTCCTTTATTGTGGGGGGGAAGAAGGGGCCAGAAGGGCCTTGCTGTCCTTCGAGGAACCCTGATTCTCAGCAACCCGTACCCAGCCTTCCTCGGCAGACCAAGCCGCTGACAGCGACAAGCCGACGTGGCCAGCAACTCCAGCGGCCCGTGAGGGAGGCTGCGTGGCTCCCGTGCTGAGCGAGGACCTGAGGCAAACAGCCTGAGGTCCGGTCAGCCCTGTGCGTCAGCCTCCGAGGCTGATGGAGCTGCCGCTGCTTGCAGCACCGCCTCGCGGACACTGGCTCCTCCTCCGACCAGCTGGCTCAAGGTCATGACTGGAATCAGCTGACCTTTTGGTTTCCTGGGGGTGGGGATTTCAGCCACTACCGTGGTCTATCTAGAGAAAGGGCCAGGACGCGGATGCAGGCGCCATTTCCGCAGTGAATCCAGGACGTGCCCATTGCTCCGCCTCTGTTGATCCCCACCCCATCGCTGCACCCTCGTCCCTGTTGTCACTGCACCCTCACCCTTGACGTCACTTCATCCTCATCCCTGATGTCACTTCAGCCTCGCGCGCTGCTCCCAGCCTGAGTGCTCATGTCCCGGCTCCTCGGGACCCATCTGAGAAGCTCCATGGGAGCCCTGTCCCTCCAGACTTTCCCCTTCCCCTGTACGCTCATCTCCCACACTGTGGGATGTCCCCCCACCCCCACCCCGGCAGAGCGTCATGAGACCTAGCCAGACTGTCCTCCACCCTTGTCACCTCTACCCATGTCGCCCGTTTAGATTTCCTCTTCCACGGGCCTGGGGTGACGTCTCAGTGTCCTGGCCTCCAGAGGTGGCCCTGTGACAGTGTATCTTCCCTCTAGCTGACCTGCCGTATTCAGAACAGACCTCCAGCCTCATGGCCCGAAATCAAGGTCTTGAATCTTAACTCCCGTTTTCCTAGTTGTTCTCTCACCTCACGATTCCTGCTCCATCAGCTCTTCCTCGCTGCTTGCTGTCTGCCTGCCAGCCCTGTGCCCCGTCACTGAGCCCTTCTTCTCAGAAGGTCACACTGTGCGTCCTTTCTGGCCACGGCCCATGGTCGGCGGTCCCACCAGCAGTGCACACATTGGCAACACGAACGTCCTCTCGCTTCCTTCATCCAGGCTCACCTGCCATCCTTCAGTCTGCATCTGAAGAACTAGCCACTATGGATTAAATTGTGTCCACCCCATTGAGCTGGGAAAGCCCCAACCCCAGCTGCTTAGCATCTAGTCTGAGTTGCAGGTAGGATTCTACAGGGGTAAGGAGGTCGTCAGGACAGGCCCCCTAGGACCGCAGTCTTCATGAAAAGGAGGAACTGGGGAACCAGGCAGGACACAGAGAAAGAAGATAATCACGTGCCTAAGTGGTGTCTCGAAGCCAAGAGCCGAGTGAGCAGCAGAAACCAGAGAAGCGAGGAAGCCTTGTCCACTAGTGAGCCTTTGAGGAGAGCATAGTCCATCTCACACCTTGAGGGTGGCTTCCCCAGTACTGTCGGGATCTTTTCATGTCTGACTCAAGCTGTGCTGGGGTAAGACGAGCCTCTTCTCCAGGGAGTCTTCTGCAGACGACACAGCCAAGTATGTGGACTTACTCTTTGTAGGAGCTCATCTACCACTGTTTGTTTTCTGTCCACCTCTGACACACCAAGTGTTGTATACAAAGTCATGTCATGCTGATCCCTGTATAACTGGCACCATCCTCTCTGACTGAATAGTCCTTTGACTTAAGTGTTCTTGGAATCTTTTAACTTGGAATCTTAAGTCCCATTTTCTTAGTTGTTCTCTCATCTCAGTTCCTACTGACACATTTTTGCCTCATTAGCTTTTCTTTCTTTTTTTTTTTTTTTGATATTCTAATACAGTTATTTCCAAAGACAAAAGGTTTAATAAAATAACAAAACTATTTCTAAAACAGAAATTATGGACATCACTAGATGCTCTGATACAATACATCTCATTAATAAAGATCTTGATATCAAAAAAAAGTACTTCTATATCACATTTCGAAAGCAGTTATATTTCAGTATATTTGATTTTTTATAATTCATGGTGTTTTATTTGTAGTCAAGTAATTTATGCTTCTAAAAATACTAGTCAGAAGAAACTCTTTGACTTCAATTGATTGCAGTGTAGTTCTCTGACTAAATGACAAAAAACTGGCTAGATGGCATGGAAGGGAGCAAATAGTTGGAGAACTATCACTCTCTGAACCTGGGAAGGGTTTTGGTCAAAGAATAAAAGGGGGGAAATGTTTTGCCCAATTGCTTGGAATTTTGACCACCAATTACTACTGCCATCTATTCCTGAGTAGTCTTAGCTCTGCCTTGGTTCTCAATACAGAATCTAGATCTGGATAATTTAAGTAAAAATGACTACTAAATTTTCTCCCACTTGGTTGGGTTTTTTTGTTTTGTCTGTTGTCTCTTCTGCTATACAGCAGCTTTTTAGCTTGATGTAGTCCCAGCTATTTGTTTTCCTTTGAATAACATGGATGGACCTAGAAGAAATCATATTAGCAGAAACAAGTCAGAAAGAAAAAGTCAGAAACCAAGTGGTTTCACTAATATATGGGATTAAGAAAAACAAAAGGCCAGGAGGAAAAGTCAAAGCAAGCTAACAACCAAACCACACAACTGAAGGTGGTGGAGGTATGGGTGGGAGCGTTTGGGGTTGGGGGGGGGAAGTGGTGGGTGAACCCCAGGGAATACAAAGATGTGAAATATATGTAAATAAATTATTTACAAAATAAATAAAAATAAAAATTACTACTAAAATTATGACTAATTCCATGGTAGGCAATGCCTAACTTTTTGACTCCGCTAAATCCCCAGACCCTTTTCTCTAATGTTTGAGCAGATAATCCTACCTCCTACTTTATCAAGGAAATGTAAGCCACGCAGACACGGAGCTCCCACCTTTCTTTTTTTTTTTTTTTTTTTGTGAGACTAGGTCTTGCTATTTTGCCTGTGGAACCGCAGGCTCTCGTTGCCTGGGGCATCACGGACTCAAGCAATCCCCAGCCTCAGCTTCCCAGGTAGCTGGGATTACAGGCGTGCGCCACCATACCCAGATATCTTTTTGGAACTAGGTCTTGCTACAGGACCCAGGCGGGACTTGAACCGCGATCCCTAGCCCCGGCCGCTTCATAGGCTGAAGCTTACAGGCACGAGCAACCATGCCCGACCTGCTCCCACCTTTCTAGCTTAATAATTCTCTCTCAGCATTTCCTCCCTCGCCCTTCCTTCCAAGTGGTAGGTTCCTCCCTTCCGAAGTTAGGCTCTTCATTTGTGACCTCATTGCTTATCACTGTCCCCAAACAGCCTTTCCCGTTCATCCTGCGTCACCTCTGCTTACTTCCAAGTCCACAGTCTCATTCAAGATCTCTGTCCCTCTTACAAACAATAGTCTCCATCTAGCCTCTCGCTCGCCTGCCTTTTGTCACTGTACTTTTCTCAGGAGCAGCCACGAGTCCTGGCTGGTTGCTCATTCACTGTGTTTGCCTTTCACTCTGCTGTCGTTTACTGCGATGAGCCCTTTTCCCTCACAAACGCTCTGCCCGATCTGGCTCCACGGCCCACCCCCTTAAGCTTGGGGACTACAACAGACAGACTGTCCCAGCACTGCCTTCACGGGCTCCCAAGCTGTGTGTGTGCAACGCGCCATACTAAGTGCCCTAGAGTTGACACGGTGAAGTAGAGCCTGCCCTCCAATAGTGAGGGCAATTCTGGTGAGGACAAGGAAACAGGCACACCCATGTCTGTCAGCACAGCTGGACGGTGTCATTAACCACAGCTGGTGATACAGGCGGTCACAGAGGAGCGTTTCAAGCCCAGATCCAGGAGTACCTCATGAAGAAAACGGTTCTCATCACATCACTCTGATGCAGAGTCCTTGTGCTCCATGGAGTCTTAGGTAGCTATTCAGGAGAAGTTGCTTCAGATCGAACTTAAATGATCTCTTTGTAGCTGGGTGTGGTGGCACGCACCTGTAATCCCACCCTTGGGAGGCTGAAGCTAGGTATCACTTGAGTCCATAGGTTCGGAACTACCCTGGACAACATAGCGGGACCTAGTCTCTTTAAAAAAAAAAAAAAAAGATCTTCAAATGAAACCTGTTTTGCTCCACACCCAACCTTGGCCAAAGCATAGACGGCACAATGGTGGAAGAAGCAAGCCTGGTGAGGTGGGAGACCTCCCTCTCCTTTGGAGGCTGTGTGGCAACACAACACTTGCATTTTGTTTTCTCACCTCTGATCTGACTGAATCCCAGGTACGTGTGTGGGGAGGCTGGTGGTTGTAGATTTTCTAAGAAGGAATTAAAATGAATGTAATGAACTTATTAGTTATTTTTTTTTACTCCAAGTGATAAAGCAATAGCAGAAGCCAGGGCTGCAGCAACACATCTTCCAGTGGATGCAACAGGCTCTATAACGAACACTTCCTGGGCCAACATGTCAGAAGTTACCTCAGGACAAGGTTGAACACCCTGCCCAGAGGACCCAAGCGGGGATTCGGGGAACCCTGCGGTGCTGGGAAGACACTCAAGAATCATGCACAGGTGACCGCCCTAGAATGACCTTGTACAGATGATACTCTCAAGCTAGAAGAGCAACGAACACCTGTTGTTTCCTGGCTGAGGAGATGTGTAGGGTGAATATTCTCCCTATAGAGTTCAGTCTGATAAAGGGTAAATGAGGATGACGGTGATTTTGCTGAGGAAACTGATCTGGGGTTAGGAGTCTTGAGTTCCAAAGTGAGGCTGCTGTAAGGTGACCTCACGGGAGTCCATGAAGTCCCAGCAACCATTGCACCGTTGCAACCATTGTGTGGAGTCCATTGCACCAGCAACCTCCCTGGACCTGGGGGAGGTAGGGGTCGAGACTTAACAGGCCTCTGGCTTTTGTGAGTCATGAAAGCAAATATGGTGTGACTGAATTATCATTAAGTGCTTGTCAGTAACCTTCAGAGCAAAACTTCTTCAGCTCTGAAAACAATACACTTTGGGGTTTTCCAACAGAATTTGCCCTTCACTCTACACGCTACTATTTTCACTGGAAAATAATCGCCTCTCCTTTCCCTATCGATTTGGCACATCCCTGCTGTTGCTGCTGCCGCCATGAGGATATTTTGACCTGAGGCATCAAGGAACCCAAACAAAAGATGGTCGCAGGACCCCTGAGATGGAACCTGTTGCCAGGGGGATCTTGGTTTAAGATGACAGCTGCACCTTTGTTATGTGTGCACCTTTGTTGTTTGTGAGCAATACGGATTCTGGCTGGACGTGTTCGAAAAACAAGGCGTTTATTCCTACATCAATGACCTGAAAACACTTTCCATGATGGGCTTTGAATGCTGCTTCAGGGACGACAGGGAAGACTGACACAGGGTTTGCCAAAAGGTTGCCATTCTAACCTCTGACAGGCAGAGAATCTGGCTGGCATTTCACTTTCTCTGATGCTGCATCTCTGCTGAGCTCAAAATTTTCATCTTGCAAACACCCCCAGAGGTTAAGATGCCCAAGATGGTGGGTAAAGTAGAGCGAAAACGCCCCATTTCCTCCAACAACACTGCCAGGCCGCCACTGGGGAGTGGTGTTTGCCAGGCTCCAATTCACGAGCACTCAACCCCATCCCGATCGCCATTCTCGGTAAGCATGCCTCTGTGCAGCTCCCCACTCTAGCAAATGTAGTGTCTCCTCGCTAAATACATCCTCTCTAATCCCAGCAACCACCGGGACACGGATCACTCCTTGTTTTGCAGAGAAAAGAGATCAGCGCGGCTTGCCTCGGCCACACAGGAAGTGGCTAGGACTGGGGAGGAAGGCAAATCTGACGGCAGACCTGAGCAGTCCACTCTAGGGTGAAGGAGGCCAACGGCAGGAAACAGAACGCAAGCATCTGGAAGGTGGGGGGAGGGGGAGGGATGATTAACCTGGCTGCCAAACCACGCATCGGAATGAAAGCCCCTTGCAAAGGGTGCTGTCCAGTCCCCAGCCCACAGCAGAGGTGCGATGTGGAGCTGGGGTTCGCTTTCTCACCCACAAGCATCTTCCTGGGGCTTCAGGCAGGTCACTAAACGCACCCTTGATGTGGGGGTCCTGTTCATGATTTCCTTAGGACCGCTGGCTGACAGCCCATAAGTACAGCATCTCCTGACTCCCTCCGCCCCCCGGTGTCTCACCATTGCTTCCCCTGAACAGCGTTGAGTCCTTGGGCCCAGTTCACAGTCTGTTTTCGTTGGGTTCAACCTGTAGCTGCACAAGAAGCCACAGGGAGGTGAGGGATGAGGGGTCATCACCAAGGAGGATTGGCAGAGCCCCACGCATCAGCCTTGGGAGGGACCGTCAAGTGCAACGAGCTTTCGGATCCTCTTGCTTTACCAGGAGAGAAAGAGCTCCAAGAACGGAGGCAGATGGAGGGTTAAAACCCGCTTTTCAGCTTGTATCATTCCTCGCTTTGCGTAAGCATCCAGATACCCTCTTCCACTCCCCTGGTCCTTTAATAGTTTTGTTTTTGTTTTTTGTTTCAATTTGTTTGTTTTTGAGATTAGGTCTCGCTATTTTTGCCCAGGGAACCGCAGGCTCACGTTGCCCAGGGTACCACGGACTCAAGCAATCCCCAGCCTCAGCTTCCCAGGTAGCTGGGATGACAGGTCCAGCTATTTTGGGGGGACTAGGACTATGTGCCCCCTGGCGGGACTCAAACTGCAATACCTAGCCCCGGCTGTGGCTTCCTAGGCTGCCGCTTACAGGCACGCGCCACCATGTTTTTAAGGCAAAACAAATCACAACTGTCTCTTCCCTTTACCTCCCAGTTTTCTGTCCCTGGACTGCACCAGCCTCTTGAGTTTGGCTGTAGAGGATAACAAGGGCGCGTTACAGGAGCTGGAAGGGCCTCAGGGATTCACCAAACCACTGCCCAAGGAACCTGATCACACACACACAACCCCCCCCGCCCCCCACGGACTGCCCCAGCCTCCCCTCCCTCCTGCTGGAAGCAGCAAACCCCAGCGCCCAGTGGACTCACTCAGTCCCACAAAACGACCAGACACAACACACATGTGAACTTTTGCCACTTCTGTATTTTATTGTGGAACTGAGTTTTTTTTTTTTTTCTTTTACATCAAATATCCTCAATGGAAGAGGGGATATTGCACACAAATATCATAAAAGCACTACATATTACTTTCACTGGAAACTAATTTTCTACATTAGATATGACTGGATAGGATAGAAGTGATGCAGGATTATAAGACATAATGCATACACAGCTGCAGACTGACACAAACACCATTCAGAACGAGAGAGGAGTGGGGGATGCTTCTCAGCTGGGCTCAGCACCTGTGTCCAGGGCCCAGGGCCCAGAAAGCAGGGCTGCTGGTTCCTCAGGAATCTGCGCTGAGCCTGACTCCGGGTATCCTCCCAAGAGCAGCCCGGTCTGGGTGTCTCAGCTCGAAGGTGTCTGTTCCCGGGGCGCTCCGACAAGTGCAGAGAAGCGATTTGTGTTCCCTTCCTTTTCAGTTTCGATGCTGCCTTTTACATGAACTGAATAAAGTCACAGATTTTTATTTTAATGGTTTTAATACCAGGTGAATAACCTAATTGCTTTCAAAGAAAGGCTCGTCGGCGGCTGTTTTGGTGTATTGTTCAGTTGGTGAAACGATAAATGCCTACAGTTCCTTTCCAATGGAAACAGATCTTTTCTTCTCAATCTGAAGCGCCAAAAAGGAAAAAAAAAAAAAAAAGCTATTCATCTACCTCACAATAGCATGACTGAGCAAGAACCTCCTGTGACAGGTGACTCGAGAGGCAAGAAAAGCAATTTCCGAGCAGCTCCGGAGAGCTGGGATTTGGAAACTGAGGGGAAATGGCAGGTGGTAAACTGTCCGTTAGCAAATGATTAAGTCTCATTCGATGAACATTGGAAAGCTCCTACATTGCATAAGCTATCGGAGACACTTAAAACACTCATATACACCGGGGAAACCATTCACTAAGATATGTAAGGTTAAGAAAAGAAAAAATTTTGAACTCCATGGAAAATAGCAGGAGGGGGGGGGCAAGGAAGAGGAGTCAGTCTTTGTATCCAGTCCCACCACAAGACTGAGCAAGCATGCATGGGGGTCGGGGTCTGTGAGGGGGAGAGAATTAGAATTGAAAATGGAGGGTCATTTCTAACATTGAGTCTTTGTAGAATTTTGCTGATGAATACTACCCAAAAGGTCGTGATCGTGCGTGCGATCTGGATGAAACCCCACCATCTTAACATTCCTTCCACTCAAGTATTCAATCTATACAATTGGAGTAAGTAATCAGTGTGAAGAAAGCTTCTAGAAGGCTGTGTCAATCTTCAGCTCTCACCATGGAGGGACACGGTGCACTAGGATGGCTGTTACTAAACTAAGTGTGTTTATGGAACTAGCAAAATTAGGTTAGTCACACAGGTAGGAAAGATTTCTGGAAGGACAGGAGCAAATATTGTTTTTTCTGGCATACTCGGGCTCTGCGGTCATCACAGAGAAGTATGGGTGGAGAAAGCCACTGACCCATTTCACAGGAGAAGGAGCCAGCTGACTAGTGACAGTTTTCGTGGATGTTTTCCATTCAATCCTATAGCAAAAAATGAAAAAGGAAATAAACCAGCGGGGTGGAGTGTTGACCGCTGAAGACTGGGTCTAATTCTCCAAAAACATGTTTTTGTTTTTTCCAGGTAAAAGAATATACGTTAAATCAATTTAACTTGGAAATTGGAAAATAATTCCATCTTCTATCAAAGAAAAATCAACCAGAGGTCTGAATTTGGCAAGAAGGCTGGAAATCTGTTTCTCTTCCCATGCATTATGTGGACCAACTCAACAACGAATCATGACATTGTCATTATACCGAGGATCTTAGGTTGGTCTCAAAAATAAGTTTGAAGTCTCTGAGTTGATACTCAGTGAAATTCATTTTCGTCACGATGACTTTTTTCCATTCATTTTATGGGTCCTTAAGAAAGGGACTGTTTCTAAGGACGCGAAAGAAACAGGGTAATAAATAAAAGCTGCATTTCTAGAGAGAAGTCTAAAAAAAATAGAATATTAATTCTTTTAAAAAATTAAACATTTGAAAAGTGTCATTCACAGCATTAAGTAGACTGCACAGGTCCGCAGGGAGGGGAGCCCGAAGAAGCATTGTTGTCAACCCTCATAGTATTGAGCAGTGCAAAACACATGGATCAGACAAAAATCAACTAAAATGTTAATTCTGAAATAAATAACTAACATAGAAAATAAAATGAGGTCATTGTTCTCTAAACTCCATAGAACTCAGAGTCTGCAGGGGGAAATCCGGTGATGGGCACAGAATGGGGTCACTGAGAAGGTCGCCACAGCTGAACATGGGCGCGCTGACCTACGAACTTGATGCTGGATGTCAGGTTTCATCACGCGTCCACCTCCCAGGTTCACAGTTCCATGATGGATGTGAGCTCTGAATGCTACCTGATGAACCGTAGAAGCTGGGAGTTCATTTGCTTTCAATATATTGTTCCTCTGATTTCTTCCAGAACAGGAAACCCCAATGCAAGTGTTCACCAGGGTTCTTTGAACATCTCTTGGCTCTTTTACCTCATGGTTGAAGACCTTGAAAGAAGTGTGTGATACCACGGAGGGATGTTCTCATCATGGCCTGGAAACATAGCCTACTGTTGATATTCTCTCCACTCTCCATGAGCATATACTCAAAGATGTTTAGGGTAAGAGGGTCCAGGGCTGGGAGGTATCACTATTCCTGGTAGTTAGGGGTTTTGAATAAATATTATTACTGCAGTATCAGACTTCCATCTCACCAGAACTTAAAAAAAAAGAAATTGCTCCTTGTTTCATGAAACACTTAAAAAAAACACAAAAAAAAACAGACAGTCACTGGAAGTTTTTCTATGCTTTTTCCTGTAAATGAGAACAGCTGTGAAAAAAGTTCATCTATGAAAAGTTCTCACGTAGCTAAAAAAAAAAAAAGAAAAAAAGATTCTTCTGTACACGGTTCCCATCATTGCGCGGAAATGAATGGAAGATCTTAAAAAAAGCCAGTGTCAGACCAAGGAAAGTAAATACTGTCCACTTGCTGAGAAACTCTTCCACCGAAAGTAAGATTCACTGTTTGCCCAGTTCTGATCCTAGAAGCCATTTCAACCTTGACCTTGCCGTCGTCACGAAGCTCCAAGAGGCTCAACGTGTCAGTGGAGGTCCAACGGGCGTGGTGTCCACACATGCGGCCACCAAGGCCTCCCGCCCATTCGATCTGCTTCCGCCCCTCCCCCTCCCCACGCGCACACACAAGCTCCTCCACCGGAGTGTCTATAATCCTACACGGATGGTTTATAAACTCGCTGTCTGAAAAAATAAGTGCATCAAGTATCTTTGTACATTCAAGTCACTTCCTAAGGCAAAGTGTCTACCGTGTGTTCTCCCAACTGCTTTGGTATCTGCTTGGTAACGGGGGTGGGCTGGGAATCCTGCATGCAGGGCCGTTGACGCAGTGGGCTAACTGGGTGGACGGATGTTGGGAGCATGCCTTAGATCCATCTGCTCGCATCTCTGAAGAGGCTGAGAGTGCTGGGGGGGGTCAAAGCGTGGGTAGGTCCGGTCTACACTCCCTAGGGGGATGTTGGTGTGCAGCCTGCAAAGAGCTTAAGGCGGGCAAACCCCACACGCCCGCGTCACACACCTTGCTCTCTGATGTTCACTTCCAGCCCACATGGTCTAGGAAACGAAGACCCTTGTGATGACTCCGACTGACACGAGGTGAAGGCTTTGCCTGTGTAGACTTATAGGCTGTCTGACGAATCCAGGCCTGAAGGTTGGCTTTCTCTCCAACTACTGCCCACTCTCTTTTCTCCTCTCTGGTGTCTCACCAGCACTGTCATCACATCGCCTTCTTTTGCATTCCTTTTCCTTCTCATTCTCTCCTCCCCTACCGTCTCTCTCTTGTGCGCGCGCTCTCTCTCGCTCCCTCTCATTCTCTCTCTCTCCTTCTCGATCTCTCTCTAAGACAAATGCCTCTACCTAGCAGAAGTCAGTTGGGTTTGCTAGTGCATGGTTTCCGAATGTTCAGCAGAGATGAACTGGGGTGGGTAATTCTGCAGTAACTCGAACCCTACTGTGGGAATACTGTTACTTCCCTTAGCAATCAGCAAAAAGTGAGAAATGGCGGTGACGGGCGTCACCGTGACACAGTATAGCATTTGGCAGGTAACAGTTCGGCGACCGGTTTAGATGAGTTGACTTTTTAGAAAAGGTGGTTTCAAATTGAAGGATTTTCTGGAAACAAGAGTTCAAATCCTGTGGTGTGGCTGGCCTAGCGCTTACAGTTCAATCTTGCATGCGGGGAAGGACTCGTCCTGCATGACCACGGTGCTGCTGCTGGCTAACACCATGATGTTGAGGTCCTGCTGCTTTTCGTGGGTCTCCTGATACCATTCCCTCATCACTTCGGAGTCATGAGTCGGGATCAGGGTCACCTGCAGGGAGAGAGAAAGGCCCCGTTTAGGGGCAGTCAGAGATCCGATAGTAGAGAGGAAACAATAATAATAAAAAGGGAGAAGGAAGAAAGGAGAGATTTCTGTCTTCTCTCAAGAAAGGCAAAGGGCTTTTCAATTTACGTTTTTCAGGACACGATGCTACCAGAAAAATTAGTTTTGTGGGGGGAGTTGAAGACAATTCATCTGTCATCATCATGGCTTTTCCAGATTCTTTCATGGTGAGAGAAAAAAGTGTTTCATTTCAGGTGGAACTGCTCCTATTTCGGGTGGAACTGCTCCTATTTCCCTTATGACAAGGGGTTATAAACGGTCAGCTTTATAGGAAAGACATTGCATATTTCAGTCAAGGAGCTGTAGTTTTGATGGCCGCTCCATGCCTACTTGGGTCTAACTAACACTTCCTCCTGCTCACAAGATTTAATAGTTGCGTGTGACTGGGAACAGTTAGTGGTGCGGGTAGATGGATTCAAGACTAATGGCTCCAAATTCCACCTGGCATTCATGAAGAAGCCACTGGGTGTTCTCACCAGATCACATATGATTAAAACAGAATTTTGTATCACACAAATACAGCCGACTCCGTGACTGTACAGACCAAGAGCAAAACAGAGATAAACAGAAATGGGGAAGAGTAACGAGAATCTCTCTGCCAGACACGGACGCCTGGGAGCGAGCCAGGTTCCTTCGGTGAAGTTCCACACGAACAAGCGGACGTCCTGAGCGTTGCTAGCTCAGGCTATTCGTGAACACACAGAAGGCTAATTCCTGAGCAGCCGTCATGTGGAATGGTGACCGCTGTGACTCACACGGGCACTCCTAGCTTCTTAGTCTACCGGGGGGAAGGGCAGGAATGTAGGCCCTGGTCTGCAGACACATAAATGTCTTAGGGTGGCAACATGGCCCCCAGGTCACGGCGTTAGCTGGTGCCACAAGCAAGGGTTTAGGGTCTCGTCAGCATGAAATTCACTCTGCTGTCCGGATACTCCACCCACAGGGCCGCTCCCACACACACCCTCCGGCCTCTCCCCCCCTCTACCCCCCCCCCGTGCCTCTGCACACAGCCCCAGCAGGGCTGACACCGCGCTGGGCTCTTACCTGCATGTTGCTGCCCCACTGAGCCTTCCCTTCCAACAAGGCGTCCAGAACAGTCCGGCTGGGCTCCTCGGCGGCAGGGTCGTTCCCACTCACCACGTAGTAGGACGACCTCACTCTCTTGAAAAACTCCACATCGACGTTCTTGCTGTTGCTGTGGTTGGGGATGTAGCACAGGTCCAGGTACACCGGGGGGCCGGGAGGCACAGCCGAGGGCTTGGCCGTCTTGGTGGCACCTGGCCCTTGGGGAAACGGACATGAGCAGAGTGAACATGGGGAGGGGAGGGCGGTCACCAGAGGGTGAGGAGACCGGGAAATGTCCACCCGGCAGAGCCGCCCTGCTGAGCGCAGCCCCGAAGGTGGACGCAAGACTGAAGAATCAAAATTCTGCCTGGCCTTCATGACGAGGAGATGGTAAAGACCACCTTGACCGTGAACGGACAGTGTCCCCGTGTGGGCAGCCACCCCATCGGGACAGAGCATCAAGACCTCCCAGAGGATGGAGCTAAATTACACTGCCCCTTGGGAAAGGGCTCTGGTGCGCATGTCCAGCTGCGGACCCGCCTAGCACAAGACAGTCTCTGAAGGACGAAGGAAGCATCTGCACTTGGCAGGTCAGCGAAGCGACCTAACCAGAGTTCAGCTGACAGCAGTGCCGCCCACAGCCTAAGTGTGACCTTTGACCCCTGACCTAGCACACAGTTCCGATTTTTTTTTTTTTTTTGGGGGAGACTAGGTCTCACTATGTTGCCTGGGGTAGTCCCGAACCTGCGGACTCAAGCGATCCCCAGCCTCAGCCTCCCAAGTAGCTGGGATTACAGGTGCCCGCCACCGCGCCCAGCTGCTTTTTTGAGACCAGGTCTCACTATGTTTCCCAGGGTGGTCCCAAACCTGCAAACTCAAGTGATCCCTGGCCTCTTGCTTCCCAGCACTGGGATTACAGGTGCTCCCAGGCTGATGAAACACAACACATCGCTTTCTTTTCACCACAGTTCTCTGCAAGGTGAGCTGCCTCCCTCAGACAAGACTGGATACCAGCTTCCAGGAGATGTTCCAGGAAGACGAGGCTTTCTCGAGCTAATGAGCACACACCAGGCTGCAGAAAGAGCAGCTGACAGTCAGCATTCTAGCCTCGCAGAAAGCCTGGGCAAAGTCAAGTTCAGCTCAACCCCCAAATCTCCTGGGCCCTTACCTGACCGGCTGATGTCGACTTGTTCCAGTCAGAAAGTTGACTTTTTTAGTGACAGAACTAGTGGTCCAGTACATCAATGGACTCAGCTAGCATGGACTCACTCGTGCAGTAATGACGAGCAGGCCCCGTGGCCCAGAGTCTGCTCCAGGAAGGCCCGGGCACGCCCACCTGTGGATAGCCCTGTGATGGTTCCACTGTGCAGCTGGCTTGAAGTTGCAGCTCCCAAGCCATCTCAAATACCACTTGAAGCCTACATGTTCAGTCGTCTTTCCTTTCTCCATGGGATGTTTAAAGACAGTCATCCCAGGGTCAAAACCACAGGGCATTCCATCCACATCCAGTTTAGGGTGTGTGGGGGAGGGCGAGACATCTGCCCAACTGGTATTCGGATAAAGTGACTTGTTTCATGAACAGACGAGCTATTTTTACGAACCTGTGCTGTAAGTCGTCACAACAGCCATGTGTAGGCTTCTGACTGGTAGCAGAGGTTTGTGGACAGTCATCAGACAAATGAATGTGTTCTAATAGTGACATAACAATACTTTAAGATGTCAGCAACCTTCCCTTGCACACAGAATCCCTGCCATCAGCACCACACAGACAATGCTCAGAAGCAGCAAAGCAGGGCCACAAGCTGGCTTGTTTAACAAGTAATAGTACAGGTTTGTCCTTTCAAGAATCTACTGGAAAAACATCTGCAAATACTTCCAATGAACCCATGTGATGTATGTCTTTAAATGAGAAAATAATTTTTGAAAAATTATTGGGGGGGGGTTAGTTATTTAGGTGGCAAATCTCAGTTGGCTTTGTCTGTTGAATGGATCTGATGTCTCTCCTAAGTCCAAGTCAGTCGTCCACCCTCCAAATCGGAGGGTCTGGACCTAAGGGTTCATTTCTAGTGCTTTTTCACCAATTCCAAACAAGAACAGCTTCCTGTGTACACACATTTGCTGTGTACACACACATGTTCAAAGAGGAAATCTGACGAGACCTGAGGACTGAAATGGATGCTCCATGTGGCTAAAGGTGAAAATCTGAGCTGCAGCTAAGACTTTCTAAAAGGTAACAAGTCTGCGAGTCCCAACGTTCATCTATGAATTTTCCTCATGAAATAAGGAAATGTTATCAAAATTATTTGGGGCTGGGCATGGTGGCGTGCGCCTGTAATCCAAGCACTGGGAGGCAAGAAGTCAGGGATCTCTTGAGTTCAAGGGTTCGAGACGACCCTGGGCAACACAGCGAGACCTGGTTTTGAAAAAGCAGCCAGGCGCCTGTAATCCCAGCTACCTGGGATGCTGAGGCTGGGGTTCGCTTGAGTCCACGGGATCAGGACTACCCCGGGGCAACATAGCGAGCCTAGTCTCAAAAAAATAAATGAATACTTATTTTGTTGCTCTACAGGTCTGGGTGAGTCTACCCTGCCTTGGGAGACGGGCTCTGAAATCTCTGGATAACTACAGAAAGCAAACAAACCGCAGTGATGCAAATCCCTACGACCGCCTGGCAGCAAAGAAATGACGCTGCAATCAGGAACCTGCCCCCCCATCAAGTCCCAGGCCACTGCTGGAAACGTGATGAACCTGAGAATCAGGATGAAAACAGGAAGGTCTGCATCCAAAGTCACGGGCTCTGCTTCTGCCAAATGGAACTCTGACCCGACCTAGAATCCTCATCTGCCCACGATGCCTTGGCATCAGCGGGACTACGGGCCCCCCAAGCACTGCCTCATGCAATGAGGGTGCCTCCTTGGCACCCTCACAGGAGCCTGCGTTTCACACCAGGGGTCCCAGCCTCGGCCCTGTCCCTCTAGCTGAGGTCTGCAGCCAGCATGGATGGAGCCGACGCCAGCACAGATCTCCAGAGGAGACCGAGACGTCCATTCTCAGTGCTGCAGCTTCAGAACGAGCCCGCAGCTGCTCTGTGGCCAGGGCCGAGCTGGCCTCGCCGGACAGGAACCTCTACCTCTGGGCACAAGAGAAGGATGGGGGGGCGGAGAGCAGCGATGTGTGCCCTGTCCGCTTGCCAGCGTCCCGACGGCGGAAGGGCCCAGGCTCTGGCGGAGAGAGAACAGCCGAGAAGCGGGGCACTGCGTGTCACCCACCTGCAGTGGCCGTCTTGACAGATCTGGACGTGGAGGCGTTGGCGGCATTCTTGGTCTCCTTGTCCTTCTCTTCCCCACGCGCGGCTTTAACCTCGGGCGTGGCGGTGGTTTTCGTCGCCTTCTCCACCGACTCCTTCTTCTTGGGAGAAGCCACCCTGGATGCCTTGTCCAGGGACTCCTTCAAGCCGCCCGGCTTCGGGGACACGGCCGAGGGCTTGGACTTCCCGTCGCCCTTCTTGACGGGCGAGGACGACTTGGTCTTCGTGCCTGGCTTCTTGGTCTTGCTCTTCTCCTTCAGGTCCTTCTTCAGCGCCTTGCCCAGGTTCTGCTCGATGGCCAAGGCCTCCGGGTCCATCATGGACACGTCTGGGTGGCGTGGAGAAGGGCTGCGGTCCTGCATGGGGACCGGCGGGGGGTCCATGTGTCTGTAGGTGACCGTCTTGTCCGTGGGGATGGTCTCTGACTCGTCTTCGGAGTCGATGTTGGCGTCCGCGGTGATGGAGGGACACTCCTCGGTCTCGGGGGGCACGTCGGAGTCGGTCTGGGAGGGGGCGGACTCGCTGACTGAGGTGGGAGGCGTCTCATCACACTGGCGGCCCTGGGGCTTTCCTCCCGGAGGCGGTGGGGCGCCCCCGGCCTGGGTGAGGGGCTTCTCGGAGTCTTCGGCCGACTCCTCGCTGGCAAACCACTCGAGCGGGTTGGGGTTGATGAAAGACGGCGACAGCTCCGTCTTGGGGTGCTTGTACTCGCAGGAGGACACAAGGCACAAGTCAACATCCTGGCGCGCCTCGGACGGCGACTTCTTCTCGGCGGGGTAGCACTGGCCCGAGGTCTCGTAGGAATAGGTGGAGGCCTGCGGGGTCCGGGTGACCTTCTCTGTGGTCTCGTAGCAGTAGGTGGACGCGTCAGGGGTCCGCGTTGTTCTGGTCGACTTCTCATAGGAGTAACTTTCAGACTCGGGGAAGCTGGCGATTTTCTCCGAGGTCTCGTAGGAGTAGCTGCAGTCACCAAGAGTGTGGCTGCCATCCTCAGAGTCATCGTAGCCGTTGCTGATGTCATCCAGGAGCCTTCTAGACCGCTCCGTCTTCTCATAGTAGCCACTGTAACCGCTCACGTCAGGGGTCCTGATGGTCTTCTCGCTGATCTCGTAGGAGTACCCGGCCTCCTCGGGCATCCGCGTGGTCTTCTCCGTGACCTCGTAGGCGTAGCCGCCATCTTCAGGAGTCTTGGAGGTCTTCTCAACCGTCTCGTACGAGTAGCCACCATCACAGGGGGACTTCGTGGTTCTCTCCGTCTTCTCATAGTAATAGCCGCTCACATCCGGGGTCCGGGTGGTCTTTGCGTAAGACTCATAGTCGTAGCTCTCTTCATCCGGGGACCTGGCCGTCTTCTCAGGCTTCTGGTAAGCGTAGTTGAAGTTGCCGGGCGTCTTTCCTCCGCTGTCCTCCGCAGCAGATGTCGTCAAATCTCTATTCAAGGCTAGATGGTGTTGCATGGTATCAAATAGCATTGAGGCACGGAAGCCGTAGGGCTCTGTGGAGGCTGCATCCGTTGGTGGAAGAGAGGAAGTATGGCTCGTTGCTACATTCTCTTTGACGGCAGAGGTAGAATCGGAAAAACCGGGTGAGTATAAAGGAGAGGATTCTCTCGGGGTGAGTGGAGAGATATCAGACTTGGGGGAGAGCTTCTCTCCTTCTAAGCTCGGTACTTTCTCAGAGGCGAGGGAGGCGTACAAGGACAGATCTCTGGGAGGAACATCAGACAGAGCATCGTCTTGCAGAGGAGACGCAATCTGAGAAGGAGTGTGCGCAGAAGAGGTGGATGGCGAGGCCTCGACCTGAGATACTGAGATGAGCTCGGAGAGATCATTATCTTGGGTGAAGGACGGCTCCTCCGTGGGCGGCATCTTGTGTGACAAACTGGAGTCCTGCATTTCCGAGGGGCTGTAGTCCACCTCCGTGGGCCCGTTCTCCGTGATGTGCAGCACACCTGCGCCTGTGGACGGGTGGTCTGGAGACTGCCGGCTAAAGTCCATGGCGAGGGAGTGCTCCGGAGATTCCTGGCCAAACTCGATAGACATGGATGACTGTTCCGATCTGTGATCCTGAATGGGTGTCCTGGATTTGGCTGTTTTCGGGGAAAAGTCCGGCGGGGAAATCGACATCGGTCTGGGACACTCTTCCTTCGATGGAGACATTTCCGTTTCCTGGAATGTGGTAGGCGTTTGCACCACGGACACCGAAAGGGAGTCATCGACTTCCGTGGAATGGGGAGAGCCAACCTCCGCGTGCAGGGAAGGAGACACGTCGTCGGTGGTCGGCTCCGGGAACGAGCTTGTGGCGACGGAGGCTGTGGAGACCGAGGCTACACCCTCCATGTGGGAGTAGGTGTCTTCCGCCACACCCTCGTCGACAGGCGTGGCTGACTTGTCGGAGACGGTGCCTTCAGAGATGGACATCTTGGTGTCCTCCTTGAAAGAGCCAAAGTGACTGACATCTATCTGTGTAGGAGAAACGTCTCCTCCTAACTTCCTTTCATCTAAAGCCAGTCCCGACTGAGACCTCAGGGCGTCCGCATCGTCGGTTTTCTTCTCCTGACTGAAGTCTTCCTTGAGGGGCATAAAGTCTGTGCTCTCCCCTTCCTGCTGCATTTGGAAAAGGCCGGGGGAGGTCGTGTCAGAAACTGGACTGATACGCTCGGAAAAGCCTCGTTTTCCATCCTTCCCTTCCAGGGGGCTCTCAGCACATCTCCCAGGAGCCTGGTCGTCAGCGCTGAGAAAACTCTCGTACGCAGACTCGGACCCGATGAGGGGAGGGCTCCGGAGAGGAGACAGAACCTTCTCCATCGGGGACGCCGAGTCTGGGACGGGCTCATCCATGGGGCTGATGGAAGCCCTCTCGTGCTCATCTTTGGCATCACTGAACTCAAAGCTCTCCGGAATGGCCGGGGTTTTCTCGGCCGCTTCTGTGGGGAGGTGGCTGGATTTCTCTTCTGTGGGAGACTGGTAGTAAGGTGTGTGGCCAGCACTGCCCGTCACAGACTGAGAGGGAGACACCACTTCCAGGGTCTTATCCTCAGGACTAGCACAAGCACACCGTTCCTCAGCTAGTTCTTGGGTGGCCTCGGCGGGTGCTGGGGCTGCTGCCGTCTGCGCCGAGACTTGAATCTCATTGGGTGTCAGAGAAAAGTTGACACTGCGTTCACCCAGGGGGGTCTTTGCTACGGGTGATGGCGGAGACGGACTCAGGGACGGGCTCTTGGATGGGCTAAGCTGTTCATCGGGAGCTGCTGAGACGGTGCCTTTGACGTCCAACGTCACGCTGGCCTTTGCGTCTTTCTCTTCAGAGCAGTAGGCGTCCCGGAGCGCGGACTTGTTGAATTTGTCTTCCTCCATGGACGACGGTGGTGAAATGGTGGAGGCCGAGGCGTTATAATCCTTCCCCTCGGTGGCATCCGTCTTGGACCCGTCCGACAATCCAGTCAGCGACGTCACAGCGGGCCTGGAGTATTCCTGAGAGCACAGCGATGACTCGTACCTGGTGATATTTACAAACTCCTGAGACGGGGATTCTGTCTCCTCATTGTTGGTCTCGTCGCTCATCACGTCACGGGGAGTGGACATCTCATCCATCGGGGTGGGCTCGCTGGAGATCTCAATGGTGGACTGAGTATAGCCGGAGGTGGCGGTGAATTCTTCCGGCTGGTCTTCGCGGTTCTCCTCATCGGAAGCGGTGGCTTCGCTCTCTGACCCTCCAGGCAGAGTCTCATCATGAATCGAAGATGCAGGTTCTCGGGCAGGAGATTGGGCTCCCACCGGTTTGGCTGAGGTGGAAAGGAATCCATACTGGTCCTCGGCCCCGCCAGCCTCTGCAGCCTTATCGACCACGGCCATCACGTAATCTTCAGCCTCAGCTTTCTCGGGCTCATACGCCTCCTCTCTGGCATCTTCGGCCTTTTCCTCTTCATCGCCCTCCTCCTCAGATGGCTCAGCGTCTCCTTTCTCCATCGCCTCATCCATGTCTTCTTCCGCGCGGTCATCGCCACTGACCACAGATGCCCTCTTCTCCTGGAGGTGCACGTCTGCCTCGGCCTTCGCACTCTCCTCTTCCTCCCCGGGGCTGTGCTTGGAAGTGCTCACACAGACATTTTCCTCTGCATCCTCCTCGGGTTCCTCAGCCTCCTCCGTTTCCGCTTTCTCCTCGTAGTCTCCGGCCTCGGAGGACTCTTCAAAACCTGCTCCTTCGTCTTCAAACTTTTCAGTGTCCTCCACCCCCTGCTTCTCAGCTGGCTCCAGCTCCTCAGGGGTTTGTTCGCACTCACCCTCCCCTTCGGTGGTGGTGATGCCCTCATCGGGGGAATCAGCAGAACCTTTGATGACCTCGGTCTCTCGCTGGATGACGTAGGCATCGGCGGGCGCCGTTTCCTTCAGTTTCCCTTCATCCTCAATCAGCTCCAGCTGAGGCTTGATGTCTTTCACTACATCCACCTCTTCAGCCTTTAACTCTTCAAAGTCCTTGGTCAGATCCTCAGGGGAAGACATGAGAGACCGCTCAGCTTCGAGTTCCTTGGCGGGGCCAGTGGTGGCGACTGCAGCCGCTGCTGCCGCGGCCGCTGTGGTGGCCACAGCCGTGGCGGCCACAGCTGCAGCCTCTGTCGTCTTGCCTTCCTTCTTGATGACTTTAACTTTGCCCTTGTCCTTCAGCTTCCCGGCAGCAGCCGACTCCTTCTTGACGGGCTCTTCCTTCTTGGAGACTTTTGGTTTCAACGCGGCAGGTTTCTTAGCTTCGGACAGGGGAGCAGATGACTTCTTTGCATCTTTGGGGAGTTTCTTAATTTCCTTTTTCGGTTCCTTGTCTTCCTTCTTAAGGTCTTTCTTTTCCTCCTTCTTGACTTCCTTCTTGGCTTCCTTCAGCGGCGTTTCTTTCTTAACCTCTTTCTTGGGTTCCTTTTTCTCCTCCTTCTTGATTTCTTTTTTGACGTCCTTCTTCACCTCCTCCTTTTTGGCCTTTTCCTCCTTCTTGACAGGGGTCTTGTCCTCCTTTTTAGCCACTTCCTTCTTCGGCTTTTCCTTCTCCTCTTTCTTTTCTTCTGATTTTACCTTCGTTTCCTTTTTCACGATCTTCTCCTTGGCCACTTTGGGTTTGACGTCCGTGGCTTGCTTCTCAGCCACCTCAGCTTTTGCTGGTGGCTGTTCTTCTTTGCTGGCCACCTCCTTTTCCGTCCCTGGGGGCTTGCTCTCTGTCTTCACCGGCTTGTCTTTCTTCACGGTTACCTTCTCTTTGCTTTCAACTTTGGGGGGCTTTTCCACATGATTAGCTTTTGCAACATCGGGGGTTTCTTCCTTAGACTCCTTCCGCACAGACTTGCTAGGAAGCGGTTTCGTGGCAGGCTTCAGGCTCTCTCGGCTGTCTGCTCTCTGCTTCAGTTTTACTTGCTTCACAGCAGGAGCGGCCAACTGGCCGGTAAGGTCCTTCTGGGTAGCCAGCGGCTGTTTGAGGAAGTCTAGATGCTTGAGCTTCTCCAGGCCTTCCAGGATATTGTACTGGGTGCTGTTTCCAGGAAACAGGACCCGGATAATTTTCTCGGCGGGGTTGGCCGGGTGCCACACGATCAAAGACGACACCGAGGTTAAGTAGGAAATCGGGAGATCGACTTCTTGGCCGTTAGGCAGAATGAGCTCAGCCTTGTCTTTGTTCGTGCCGGTCCACTGCTGCATGAAGTACTGCATCTCCTTGCTGCTCTTGACGGGGTTGAGCACGTACATCTCAAGCTTGCCCACCCCCATTTTCTGGAAAAGAATGACGGGCTCGATGGTATTGCTGACGCTTCTGAACAGAGGCTCAGGTTTCATGGACAACTTATTCAGGTACTGCAGCGTGAAGCCAGCTTCTTCTATGCTCCGCTTCAGCTTAATGTTGGGCTCTGGGCTTTTCAGGTTTTCGGGTACGTTGAGAAACACAACACCCAAGTCAGGGGAAATGAGGTTTTTCATCCAGTCGCTGTTTGTGGTGGAACCCTGGGACTGCTCTTCTTCGAGCTCCGCGATCTTCCGCTGCAGCATGCTGTTGATGCCGGGCAAGTTGTCATCCCCAATGTGGGTGAGCAGGATGGAGTCCACCCGGTCCAAGTGACGGATGAGTTTCCAGAAGCAGGATTTTCTCTCCGAGCCGCCGTTGATGAGCATGTTGAAGCCGTTGACGGCGAACAAGGCAGAATCACCCCGACCACCTGGGAAAATGTAGCAGCAAGGCTTGGAGAGCTTTAAAAAGCCACCCGATGTGGGAGGCTCCAGGATGTCAAAGGGAGACGGGACCTCCACGGATTCGGAGAGGTACTCGGTGAACTCAGACAGTCCTTCCATTTCCGGCAATATCGACGCTGAGTTGAGTTTAATGTTGATGAAGTCTTGGAGGTTGTGTCTGTCCAGGTTGGAGTTCTTCCAGTCCCCTTCCTCGGGACAGAACAGGGTCAGGCTGGCTTTGTTGGCCGGGTGGGTGGTGCTCAGTAACTCCCCAATCTGGTATTTAAGAAAACGAAGAGAAGAGGAAGAAGGTTTAAGCCATTGTCGTCACTCATCATCTCTTACTAGATAGGACAGGATCACTGCACCTAGAGCTGATTTCAAAGAGTAGGGCTGCGTAAGTGTTAAAATAGCTTCACAGATGTCAACAGCCTCATCCTGCACTTGACTATCTCAACCAGCCCTAGTCCTACCCAGCCCTGCCCTGGAAACCCTTCACCAGCAGGGGACACTCTGATTCTGCTCCAGTCCTAAAATCTGTGTCCATCTGAACGGTCAGTGACCAGTCACATGAGTTTGAATAGCACCTCTGGGTATCTGCATAGCAAAAAAATGCCCCTTAAAGAAATATTACACTATCACAAAGGAGGCTACAGGAGTCATCTCACCACTCCTATAGGATATTATTAATGTCTACTTTAATTCCACTAGGCTTGGCAAAAAATGCCTACTTGATACAGTAAAGGACTTAGCTATGGTGTCCATATTGCTGTCTCTACTTTTGGAACCTGACAGGTTCAAGAGAAAAATGTTTGGTGTTTCCTGGTTTCCCATTTTCCTGGGAGGCAGGAAATGGATTGTGCGTTGCTGAAGGAAAAAAAAAAAATCACCATCTTGATTGGTGCTATTTAAAAGCATGAGACACAGCAAATACAAAATATTTGCAATAAAAATACTTTGACGAGCCAGGCGTGGTGGCACACGCCTGTAGTCCAAGTGCTGGGAGGCAAGAGGTCTGGAACTGCTTGAGTTCACGGGTTTGAGACTACCCTGGGCAACATAGCAAGACCTGATCCCGAAAAAGGAGCCGGGTGCGGTGGCGGACGCCTGTAATCCCAGCTATCTGGGAGGCTGAGGCTGGGGATCGTTTGAGTCCACGGGATCTGGACTAGCCCAGGCAACATAACGAGACCTAATGTCAAAAAAATATGCAATAAAAATACTTTGATGAGAGTCACGATTAAAGGTGAAAGCAACTGGTAATTTTATCTAACAAGAGGCAAAATCTGTCCCTCACTCGCTCATGCTGAAAACAAGACCTTCTCTCGCATTCCCTGTTCTTTTCTAAGTAAGCTGAGTGCAACTAAGACCAAATTTGGCTCAGAAGCTTTTTGACACATTGTTCAGTTCCTCCCACAGGATGGAGGAGCAAATCGAGACCAAACAGAGATTGTGGTTTAATTGAAAGCAGTTATTTTATGTCTCTTGCCATGTTGGGCTTCCTGGGTTTAACTAGTCAACAGGGAAAGAGACTCACACTATAAATTCCAATCTTCTTTCACTATAGCAAAGCTCAGGGTTTCAGCAGAGTCCAGGGTTTGGACTGAGAAGGGCTCTGCCTCCTTGGTGACAAATGATGAAAGGGCTGAGCAGAGATTTCATCAGACTCAGCATCCCTAAGCCGTAGGTCTGATCTCTTCCCTTCCAGAATTAAGAGCAGTTGTCTCTGTCTCTTACAACTTCCTTCGGCTATGCTCTATGGATGTGCAAAGCATGATCTTTAGAACCTGAATTTCCCTCTATCGATTGCATTTTGCTACAATTTTTGTATCTTCATAGCCTATTTGCCCTACATCTGACATGAGGCTCACCACAGAGCAACATTACATGTCTTTGGCTTTGCTGTTTTCCTCCAACTTAGCCTGACATTATTCTATAAAAGGGGTAAGAATAGGCTATTTTGGAAGCTAAGAATTCTGAAAAGGGAGGGAGGGGTGTACAATGCAGGGAGAGAGGGGCACAAGAAATTAAGATGATGGTTCACAGATGACAAGGTGGTGGGAGAACCTCGGGGTAGATGATGATGGAAAATAAATGTATGTGCAATCAATTAAAAACATGAAAATAAAAGCTCTTCATAAACATAAAGAATTCTGAAAACACAAACAGTAAGACCCCGGGGGAGTTTCTGCCCAAATCCCTGGCTGATCTGAGCACACAGGAACTCCGGCTAGTGTCTCCTCCACCATCAGCATGAACCTCCTCACCATCATTACAGCACCATCAGCATCCTCTCCATCTGATTTTCACACAGAGCACACGCAGATGGCTCATGGGAGAGAAAAAAAATCCAGGATGACTTAAGATTCAGCCGTTTTCATTTCTGAAATTCCACCCTGATGGAGGGCTCTGTGACCCAGGGGACACCCAGCTATAGGAGCAGCGCTGGCTTTTTTTTTTTTTTTGAGACTAGGTCTCACTATTTTTGCACATGGAACCACAGGCTCACGTTGCCCAGGGTACCAGACTCAAGTGATCCCCAGCCTCAGATTCCTAGGTAGCTGGGATTACAGGTGCCCACCACCACGCCCAGCTACCTTTTTGGGAGTAGGTCTTGCTACATTGCCCCAAGCGGGACTCGAACTGCCATCCCCGGTCCCCACCACGGTTTCCTAGGCTGCTGATTACAGGCACATGCCACCGTGCTCAGCCTGCTGGCTCTTTCTGTGTGACAGAGGTGAGCAGCTCATTTAAGGAGACACTCTGGAGATGAGAGGAGAGGAGAGCCTCCCCGCCTTCCATTTTCCACCACAGAATGTCATGAAATGAAGAAAATGATGCCCAAGACAAACAAGGTGGCACCAGCTTCTGAGGAAACAGGGGCAATAAAGAAACAACAGAGAAGAGGTTAGAAAATGCAAGATCAGGACAAGCCGGGGACGTGGAAACGCAAGTGTGCCGGACAGCTCTGTGCAGAAGGCCAAGTTCCTCCAATGCAGCAGAAGCACGCTGTGCCAGGCAAGACAGACGTGGAAGTACAGGTTAGGGCTGGAGAGAGCTAGTCCCACAGGGGGTGGAGCAGGGAGGAGGAACAACCACCCTAGCCGTGAGCCCCTCTGGACCCTGGCTGGACACTCGGGGCCACATGTACAGCCACAAGCCCAGCCTGGCAGCCTCGAGCCAAACCCAGCCAACGCCTGGCCGAGGATGCAGGGCACCAACAACGCGAACAGCGCTGAAGAAAACCATGTAGGTCTGAGCTGTGGAAACTGAGGCTCCCTGTCAAAGAGTTTGGACATCACCATCACAGGAAACGGCAGCTGGGACAGTCCATCGTGCTAGATCCCTGGCCGGAAGGAAGCGCCTATTCATTGCGCTCTGCATTGCCGCCATGCTTATTTTCCTCACACAGGTCAGGCTCAATGGACGTTTGCTGAACGCGCTGAACTTGGCCGATTCACTACGTGCTGTCTTCTGAGACGGGCCCTAGGGTGTGGTGTGAGCTCACCACTGCTTCTCAGCTGGTTGCAAGCCCTTCCCTTGCTCTTCCCAAGATTGGGGGGTGGGGAGGGGGCTGGGGAGGCATGGTTGGGGGAAATACTGCTCAGGGCAAAGGCAGTATTGTCTGTTAGTGATTTTACTAATGAAATGCAGACGCGCTGGGAAAGGAAGGACATGGGGGAAATGCGTGCTTTTACTGTGGGTAATATTCATGAAATAAGATTTAAAGCTCTAAATCATGGCCAACTAACTATACTTCCTTTTCTGATTAGGTTACTTGCTTGGCTGATGAGGAAGTGCGGTGGACAGGGTGGCTCTGGGATTTCGCAAGAACATTAACAGGTTCTCTGAAGCGGTGTGACAGCGAATTAGCTGGATCTGCGGCCACTGCTAGTGTCCACTGTCCGATAAAGCTGCTTAGTGTGAACCTGGGGCTCAAGACCATCCTTCCAATTGTTGCCCAGATAAACAGTGATAACATGGCTACCAAAATCTGTGGGTAGCTGAAAATGGGGGCAGAGCAAGATTGGGGGTAGTAGACAGAGGGCATTTACAAGACAGTGGGATGATGACAGCCAAGTCAACCCTAGCCGGAGACCATCCCAAAGAGATGCATATTTAAATCCAATAAACCAACTGGATAAGGCACAGAACTGGGTGATCAGCGCAAAGACTGGTACACGGCTGCCAAGGTGAGAACTCATGCACCTGAACCGACAGAGTATGGGGAACTAACTCTCAATAAGAAGAAAAAGAAAATCAACAGAGTAAAAGAAGTCTGCATGCGGGCTTCGACCTTGACCTTGACCAGGTCTGAATGCTAGACCTGGGCCCCTTTCTCTCTATCTATCTCTTCATCTCCTTTCTAATATGTTCTGGTTTCCAGATGAGTATTTCTGGTCAACTCAAACGTCCCTGAATTCTGGACTCAGGTAAGTGTCTGCTAACTGAGACTGAACTCAATTTCTTCCTATCCCCATCCCAGCTGTCTTCCTGCTAATGAAATAGGTTCAAAGGACAGTGAGCAGGTCTTGTTTTCTTAAGAACAGTAGATGTAACTGAAAACGATTCCTGTGAAGGGAAATCTGGCTGCATTGGTGAAGGGATCCCATTCTTTCCTTGAAGATGCAATGAGACAAATAAAGAACGACTTCCCAGCAGAGAGACCAAAACATGTCCCAGGAGATGGTGATTTCACCATCCTTAAATTCCAGGGAGGGGCAGGAGAGCGGGCCCTCTGTCCTAGCCACAAGCTCTGGTTTTGTAGAGGCCAATGACTACGACCCCCAAAACCTGAGGTTCAAAGTGCACTGACAATTCTATTTTTCAGCCCCTTTATTTTTTCAGTATTCTCAAGGCGGCCTCTCCAGAGTGGCTGAGTGTGTCTCAGAGGCTGGATGAGAGGAGTAAGACTGGATACCAGAGGGCCGCAGTACGCTTTGTTACTGAGTCTTTCTTTCTGTGTGAGCCCTTTCCTGAGGTAGTAACGGGTCAGCATCATTCTAAAGGGCAAGAGCCACTGACCGGGGCAGCAGCTTGTAATCTACTCTACTGCCCCATCCTTTCTTCCAAGTCCGCAGTGCAAGAGACCAGGAACGAGTTCTCTGGCTGCAGCTGAGGGAAGAGGACAGATTCTACCCGGCGACTCCCCTTCTGTTGCTCTCCCCACCCCTCTGACACCTCTGATCAAGTCCATTACAGAAAGTGCCAGAGATCCTCTCTCATTTGTGTCAAAATACCTCTTCCAAAGCACTGGGGTGGCACAGGGCAGGCAGAGGAGAATAGGCCAGTCTTGGCCTCAACACCACGTGAGTTTAATGAAGACATGAGTCCTTCGCAACACCCCAATGACCACTCACCCTGGTGTCTAGGAACTGTGGGGAACCCACCCAAGCATGGAACCCACCGTTTTTCTTTTCCTTCTGCAACCAGTAAACTCTTTTATGTACAAGGTCCATCGTGCTAAAACTCTACATCTGCAGATTAGTAAACCTCATTTAAGCAGCAATACTAACACTAGGCTTTATTTAAAGAGAGAGGGAATATGATGAGCGAGGGTGATGGGCACTCAGATTTTTACTGCAGCACTATTTACAGTAGCCAGAACATGGAAACAACCCAAATGCCCAAAAACAGATGAATGGATCAGAAAGTGGTGGGATATGTACCTTCATAGAATAGTATGCAGCTATCAAAAATGACACCGCACTGTTGAGGCATGTGTGATAACATGGATGGAGCTAGAAGGAATCATGCTAGCAGAAATAAGCCAGAAAGGAAAAAAGAAACACGGGATGGTCTTCCCTATATGCAGAATAGAGGGGAAAAAAAAGGACAAGGAAAATTTAAAATGGTCAGCAGAACTAAAGCATAGAGCAAGAGAGGGTGTGTGCGTGCGTGTGTGTGTGTGTGTGTGTGTATGTGTGTGTGTGTGTGTAAAGTCAGGGTGGGGGTTAAATCAGGGGAGGGATGGGCACAAGAGACTAAGATGTTGGTTCACAGGGACAAAGTAAAGTGGCGGGAGAATCCTGGGGAATGTAACTGTGAGATATATTGATGTGTAATCAAATGAAAGAATTAATGAATTTTAAAAAACGGAGTATTACTGATCAGGGCCCAAATGCATGAGCTGCAACACCTCCTTATTTACTGTCTGGGCAATGACAATACTCTTCTTTCCACAGATCCTTGGCTGAGTTTTGTATAAAAAGAGGGAACCCCACGATGAGGGTAGAGACCCTTCACCAGAAGCCACAGCCCATGCGCCAGGCAGCTGCCCACCCATGACAGCAGGTCCTGGGGCTGCTCTCCACACCCCCTCCCCACGCAGGTGTGGACCCTGTGGCTATCAGAGTCTGTGTCACCACACACATGCCCCGTGACCCTCAGCACATCACGGCCAGGGGGATGTGACCTCGCAAAGGATTCTGATGCTCTGAGCTCACGCTCCAGAGAACTGCAGCTCCAGCCTAGGGGGGGGGGTCAGCGCAGTGGAACAGGGACTGACAGAGCCTTGGGGTGTGGCGGTGCGTGGGGGTCCAAGGAGCCAGACACAGCCTAAATGACAGTGGCCTGGGAGCCAAGCAGATGGCACATTCGGGAAGAGACTGGGGGAGCCAGTATCCTGGAGGGAGGAAGAGGGCAAGGGCAGCTCTGATGGCCCTGGGTCCCCTTCCAGCTGTTGGGGGGAGGGGGGCGAGGGGGCAGGGCTCTCTGCCTCCACCCAGAGGCAGGTGGGGGGGTGTCAGGGGAGGTGAGGTTTCAGGCAGGTGGAGCGGGTTAGGGGAGCTGGGGTGTCAGGGAGATGGGGGATCAGGGATATGGGGGGTGTTGTGGAGTTGGAAGAGGTCAGGGGAGGTGGGGGGGTCAGGGCAGTTGCAGGGTTGTCAGGAGAGGTGGGGTGTCAGGACAGAGGGTGAGATCAGGGGAGAGGGTATCAGGGAGATGGGAGGTGTCGAGGATGTGGGAGTACCAGGGAAGGAAGGGTGTCAGGAAGATAGGAGGTCAGGGTGGTAGGGGCTGTCAGGGGAGGTGGAGGGTGTCAGGGGAAGTGGGGTGTCAGGGAGATG